>CM022098.1:7699509-7769509 GCA_011114355.1 Carex littledalei | reverse complement strand
TAGTGCAAGGGACTTGCAATTATCTGAAACTGTTTTCGAAAAGCATGCGGGGGGCTCCATTGACATGTCTTACAATGACAGGAGATTATCTGGAGTGATGCAATTAGCACCCTGGCACATTTCCACATACAGCATTACAATATATATAGCACTTTTAACATTTGAACAACAGTATGTGGACTGTGGGTTACCCTTCACGGCCTATTTTGCAAGCATGGCATGCTTGTTAAAAATAGAAGCAGATGTTCGAGTATTGCGAGCGAATGGTGTCATCCCAAGCAATAGGTTTGACGACAAGGATGTTTTGCGTTGCGTAAAAGAGCTCAAATCTATAATTGACGATAATATTGCCGAACCCTTTGAAAATTTTGGAGGAGAAGGTCATGGCACATTATGAAATAACTTCCTATAGAGTATATGGAGAGTTCAAGAGACGCTACTGCTCGAATCCATGGATAACCATCTCCGTCATTGCCGGCATCTGTTTGTTTGTCCTTACTTTTATTCAAACCGTACTTTCTTTTATTCAAACCAAATATAGCGTGCTTAGCTACAAACAACAATGATTGCGCTAAGCGAAGTTGGCACCTATATTATTTATACATCATCTTGTATCCTTGTTTTGTTTTCTTTTATTTCGTTATATCTTGTATGCAATTTAAATTGTGTGTGTACCGGTGGTATGTTGTAGCTTATTTTCAATATAATTGATTTGTCATTTTTATGTACTTATGTGGGACCATGTTTGATATTTATTTTTTCTCTTGTCGTACAGTATCAATTCATCTCATAAACCAAGTATTCAACTATTAATTATGTATAACTCTTTCTTTATTAATTTTGATCTTTTCTTATGAGGTATAAACTTCCTCCTCATGAGTGTTTCTCCCAAAGTTCTAACTTGTGATATTATTCAACTTACTCCCACGCCAATAATCAATAAATCTATTCTTTAAGCAATCCATAATTTTAAGATTGATTATTTTTAGGAACTCTCCTCAATCAATAAAAATAAAAAAATAACATAAAATTAAAGGAAAAAGAAAAGAGAACCTGGTGGCCCAATGCCTTATTTTTGTTCTACCAGCCCTTTTAATGCCATTAGACATTTGACATAGTACACATGGAAACATCATAATTACAGCCCTACAACAATTATATAATAATTGCAACCTGTACTTTGATAATTCTCATACAAAATGTAGTTTCTTATTGTCAACAAAGACTCAGTCTAGCACTAGTCCAAACAGAAATTCACCTAGCATTAATTGTACCAAAGACCCAAAAGCCAGTGTTGCTATTCTAATATACGGACAGTATCAGTATGCTAAAGCTCTTAACTAGACAGGGAAATCCATTATGGGCCCATCTAATTGTAATTAATTTATAAATTAATTAAAGCCCAAAAATTCCTGGGCCCAACCTACTTTTGCTGCCATGAATGGACCGGACCGGATCTGCTTCCAAAACTTTTGATGAGGAGTAAATTCGACACTTCACACACAAGAAAATAGAAAATGGAAAGGGAAAAAAATTGAAGCAGCATGGTCTCAGTTTTGTTATGTGGTCCGCATACTCTGAGGTAACATAATAATCTATCTTACATCCTGATCATCCGATTCAAAGTAGAATGTATTGATCTCTTTAATATCTGTGTCAAAACAGATCGGACGGTCCAGATCTAAACACAAAATTTGAGTTACTTTAGGGAATTCAAATTCCGCTTTGTTATCCCAATTCAGTATCTTCCGACTTGCCCCCTGTAATAATAAAATTATTTTTGATTGATTCGTCTCTCTCTTCTCAATCTCACTCCCCGTCAAGGGTTCGGCACCGTTATTTTTGGATTTTCAGTAGCCTGCCTACTGCAGAGTAAAAAGAGTTGTACCGAACCAAAGGGTTCGGTACACCTTGAGTGTAACGAATTCCCCATTCTTTTGTTATTTTTTCTATTTTAATTACGATTTGTAAAAAAAACATTCTTGTGCTCCTGTGTCTTTTTTACATTTAGGTGTGTAATTAATGGATTATTTGGACTGACAGATTTCCTGGCAATGAATGATAAAATGAATGGGATGTGGATTAATTGGTCCCAATACTGCGCCTACATTTCATGGCTCAGTAAAACAAATTTGGAGCGTCGCTAATTAGTAAATTATCCTCCCAGATACCATAAAAGTTTCCCCTCACTTTACGGTTTGAGATTTACTCTCAGTCACTTTGATATTCGTGCCAAGTTAAAAAGAACGTTTCAGATCCACTAATTCTAAAAGATTCCCTATTACGGTACCGGGGAGGATCTGAATTCTATATTTGCTGGACTTAATCTTAAAAAAAAATATTGTACAATTTAAGAGCAACCAAGTCAAATGCAGAGATGGACATTTCTATGCCCAACAAGGGATTTAATTGCCAAATTCGTACCTCCCCGGTCACCATTTATAAATTATGGCTGGATCGTATCAGATAAAATTTCTATGAATCCATTGAAAATTAATAACTCATACAGTAAATATATAGAATAAAATAGGGAATATAAATTTAAATTGTAAAGTTGTGATGTCTTGTCGAGATGAATTATTCAAGCTAGTAAATATATATATTATTCAAGCTAGCATTCCATAATTTCATCAAAATTGAGATGCATTGTCAAGATGAATTCAACCGAAACCCTATGTATAGCTTATAAACTCCTACAAAAATGGAGCATTAATTTTAAAATTTACGGTACATACCCGTGGTAATAAAGAACCTGGCTTCTTTTATCGTCTTCCTTTAGCATGGAATATCTTTCTTTAATTAAGGTGAGAAAAAGGGAAGGAGAGAGAGTCTGCGAATTAAGCTTGCAGCTACTGCCAACGTATAAAAAAAACAAAAAAGAGAGTTAAGAAGCTTTAAAAGAGAGAGAAAACAATCCAAATGTCCTATATATCTTCAAGCTATCCGATACTCTACTTAGGGTCTCATACCCAATCGGGTGCGTATCGAATACGGATACGCACCCGATACGGTCCCGATACGTGTCCGATACGCCAGCTGGCGTATCTGTTGACTCCCAGTACTTCTCTGATACGGATTAATACTGTCCCGATACGGCTGTTTGTACGCGATACGCTGCTGCTGATACGTTAATTATTTTCTCGGCTTTGTCTAGCTCCCCTGGTTCAATACGAACGCGCATCCTCTGCATTAACTCAAAAGGGAATCTTTTGAGTTAATGAATCTCAAACGTTTGATTTTAAACAGAGTCAATCCAACTCCTGCCTATTGGGTATGGGTAAGGGTAATCATTTTTTCGTTAGCTTATCGGGTACGAGTAAGGGTAATGATTTTTTTTCGTTATCTTACCCGTTATCTTACAAGATAATTTTTAAAAATGAAAAAATATATATAGATATATATTTGTGTGAAGATAATACATGATACAATAAAATTTTGTATTTTACTAAATTTTCATAATATATATTAGTTGTATTCATTATTATTTTTTCTTTTTTTTCAAAATATTTTATCGAAAGCACAAATTGAGATGTTAATGGCACTTTATTATCCGTTTACCCGACCCGCACCCTATTAAAAAAAAGGGTAAGGGTAAAGTTTTTTTCGTTATCATAACGGGTATGGGTATGAAAATGTCTCCACCCGATCCATATCGTACCCATTGACACCCCTAGTTGATGATGATATATATATAGAGTCCGGTTAATATGCTTTTAGTAGCATTTTAGCCCATATGCTTAGAGCTTCATTTACATATAATTTTTTTTTTATTTTTGAACTTATTTAGTATCAAGTCAAGCGATAAAAAAATGGAGATTTGTGCGCATATTGATGCATTGCTGGTATGTCAAAAAAGACATTCTTTCAAAAATCATAAAAAAGAAGAAAAAATAAAAATAAAAAAATAGTAAAAATTGGTATTCTACAAGTTTAATATATAACCAATTTACTAAGCTACTTAATTCGACATATTAAATGTAAAATTTTGAAATTTGACTCGTAAGCATATGGGCTAAAATGTTACAAAAAGCATATTAGCCGGACTCCATATATATATAGAGAGAGAGAGAGAGAGAGAGAGAGATGGGCTATGGTGAGTTGCGAACCGCTCAACAAGATATCCATATTGAAATGTGCTAGGAGACTAAATTTTACATTTTCTGATATTATTTAATTTACTTCCATGCCAGTTATCTACCAAGGCCTTATTTTAGTTCAACTAGTTTTTTAATTGAATTAGACATGCTCAAAAGTATCCTTATATTTGATAAAAAGTTTTCTTTTATTTTGACGGAGTTCACATGGAAACATCACAATTACAGTCGTGAAACAATTACATAATAATTGAAATCCGCATTTTGATATTTCTCATTTATAAATTACAAATCTAATTAATATATAAATTAATTAAGGCCCAAAAATTCGGCACTGGGCCTAACCCATTTATGCATTCCATTAATGGACCGGACCTGATCCACTTTTAAATTTTTTAATCATGGGTAAATTTGACACTTCACACACAAGAAAATAAGAAATTAAAATTTAAAGGGGACAAGAACTGATGAAGCATCATGGTCAAATTATCTGGTCCGCATCGTCTGAGGTAACATAATATTTTAGCTTACATCCGGACCATCCGATCAGAATCCGAACCAAACCAATCTGAGGTGGAATGTACGGAGCTATTTAATATATGTGTCAAAACAAATTGGTGTTACTTTAGGGAATCCAAATTCAGCATTGTTATCCCCAAATTCAGCATTGTTATCAATGTTCAAAATATTTGCCTCCTCTTGCGTTGGTGGTGGAGGCCGCACCATTCCCAGGGTGCCCTATGGACAGAAACGGTTCTGACTATTCGAACATCAACAACCCGGGGAATCAGAAGATGGAATAAGGGAGGTTCATTCTTCTGGAAACAGCTACTCAAGCTCCTAAACCTTTTCCGTTGGTGTTGTACCGGCATTGCACCAAGCATAACTTGGAGATGGGATCCCGGAGGGGTGTACTCCACCAATTCAATTTATCAGATACTCCAATCCGGGGGAAAGATACGTTGGCCGTTCCAAGCCACCTGGGGTGTCAAAGCGCCTCCTACAGCTAAGGTGTTCACATATCTCTTGCTGCGGGAAAAAATCCTCACAGGGATGCCCTGCTGAGGAGACAAATCCAGTGCCCAATGGTGCGCGTTCTATGCCAACAATGCCCAACAGAAACAGCCTACCATTTGTCTTCGCCTGTGGATATGCTACAAGAGTTTGGGCAATGTTAGCGCTTCGACTGGGATTCCAACTCTTATACTTAGATCATTCTGTTAGGGCTACTTGGGCTAGGACATGGAGTGCCTTACGCGCGAGAGGACCATCGGTTTTCAAAGCAATGGCAGGAATATTGTTGTGTACCTGTTGGAACATATGGAAGCAAAGAAATAACCTCATTTTCAGAGGGATTGTCATCAATCCAGAGATACTGGCACAAATCATTGCGGATGAACATAGGATGTGGGCTAGATATTGCTAGGAAAATATAAGGCTAAAGACAAGTGGTGGTGGCTCACAGGCCACATGTAGTAATAAGGGGGGGAATCCACTCAAACAGAGGGATGTAATGGTGATCGTATATGATGGTGTACATTTCTTAATTTACTACAAAATTTAATTTGGCAGCCTCTACCAAATTTTCAAAAAAAAATAGTATCTTCCGATTTGCTCCCTGTAATAATAATTATTCTTTTATTGATATCCCCAATCAGGAATTCAGCTTTGTTATCCCCAATCAGGAATTATTTTGCTATTAATGTCCCCGAAACGAGAATCCGCATCCCCTGAGATATCTGAACCATTGAAATCCTTTCAGCACGAATCTGAAAGCACAATAACACTGCCCCCCTGCATTCTCCGAACAGGCACCGCCAGTACTTCATCTGTTGTTCATTCAACACCGGTTGCACCGCTTTCCCCCACTTCACAGTTGTGGTGGAGGCAGCGAAAGTATCCGACGGGAGGCACTGCACCAGCACTGGCACATATATTATCGTAGCAGATGCATATCCGGAATTCAATTTCTTGGGGTTGGAATAGGAGATTGAGATATAGATTTCTCGATGTCTACTTGAGAAGTGTTTTGTCCATATTTGGAGGTGAGAAAGAAGAGAGGAGAGCATAAAGGGAGAGAGGTTACATCTTCTATGGTCACATGAAAAATCTAGAGCGAGTCGAAAGATGGGACCTACACACTTTCCTCGGATATCTTAACTTATCAAATAACCTGCCACATGAAAAATTTCACTCTGTTGATCAACAGAGAATTGGAATTCTAAGAAAGAAGCAAGGAGGTGGATCAGAGCATAGTAACAATATTTGCATTTTATTTGTGATTTTCAAATCAAACGGTGAATTATTCGGTTAACCGAATCATTTCCGAATTATACCCGAACCACAAATTTTTGACCACGCCAAACTGGACCTGAATAATTCATTTGTTACTCTGGATTAGAGGGAAGAGTATCATCCCTTTTGCGGTACCGGAGAGGAAGTGAATTCGGATTGGAGTAGGATCTGGTGAAGGTTAGCACTGGATAATCAATATTTTTGGGTTGAGATTTGAAAGCCCATAAATTTAATTGGTATTTCTGCAAATGTCCAACAGTTCGGCCCATCATATCTCGCTGGTAGTGCTTCTGTGTCTTTTTTACATCCAGGTCCGCAATTAATGAGTATTTAGTGGACATTTGCTGGGCTTAATCATTAAAAAATATTGAACAATTTTAGAGCAACCAAAACAAATGCAGAGATTGGCTTTTCTATGCCCAACAAGGTATTTAATTGCCCAATTTACACCTCACCAGTAACATTTTCATATATGAACCCAAAAAAATAAAAATACTAACTCAAAAAAATAAAATAGGGAACAGAAATTTAAATATTAAAGCTGTGAAGTCTCGTCGGTTGCATATATATTATTTAAGCTAGCTTTCCAATTTTTTTTGAGGAATAGTGGATATTTCCACCGATTTCATTAGAAATCATACGAACCTGATTGGGACCTAAAATAGGTACCAAAATCAAGGCATAAGAGTTATTTACATCAACATAATAGGAGAGCAAGAGAGCTAGCTAGAACATCTAGAAAACAAACAGAAACTAGACTAAACTAGCACAATAAAAGCAGTCTACAGCCTATAATACCAAAAACAGAATTATATCAAAATAAACCAACAGACTAGAGCTGCAGCTGGAAATCACTCCAATTCCTCCCAATCAATATCGTCCCCATCATTCAATTCGGCGCCAGACATTAGATTTGGGGGGCTGCCAACACCAGAATCCCGAATAGAGATGTCCCCTGAACTCCCCCTGTTTAAAGATAGCAGAAGATCCACTGCCTGGGACGTGTCCGGGCTGTTGGACTCTGCTGCTAGAATTAAGTCTGGGAGATCCTTAACATCAAAAGGGAGCATTAGGCTTAATTTAAGTAAAGAAGATTCTGATTTAGATTTACACCAAAAAGTGGCTAATGAAATAATCTTAGTTCCAATTGCTTTAATAGAGAGAGGATGAGAGTCCTTAAAGCAAACTCTATTCCTCTCTAACCAGATAGTCCAAAGAACAGCAGCACGTAACAGTTCTACTAATAATCTATCTTTTAAAGGAATTGATGCATCAAGCAGCCATAAGTCTTCCAAAGTATCACAATCAAAATAGAAATTATTATAAGAGGCTATCCAATTCCAAATTAATCTAATATAAGAACAATGAATAAATAAATGGTTTGTACTTTCAGATTGGTCACAGAATACACAGGAGGTATCACCAGGCCATCCTTTTTTTGCTAAATTAGACTTGGTAAGAATCTTATCCTTTCTAACTAACCATAAAAATATTTTGATTTTTAAAGGGATGTGTGCTTTCCAGATTGTAGTAAATTCCTGATTGGGTATACCACCATATTCTAACCATTTATAGAGAACATGTTGAGTAGTTCTGATCGGTTGTTTGGATTTTCAAAATGAAAATATGAGCGTGAAGTAAAAATGACCTCTTACTTCAAAACTCACCATAGCCCAGCTCTATATATATATATATATATATATATAGGAATTGGCTAGCATGCTATGCATATATAAGGGCCCTCCGTGCTACGGCTCACTTTTTGAGTTTTCAAAATCCTAACGGTCGATCCAAACCGTTCAACATGATCTCCATATGAATATGTACTTGCAAACCAAATTTTTACATTTTTTAGAATTTTTTTACTATTTATTAAGCCACTTTGAAAAAACACTAATTTGTACACAACAGTAAACTTTTCTGGACCATTGGATCAGCGATTTTCAAAGTGGCTTAATAAATAGTAAAAAAATTCTAAAAAATGTAAAATTTGGTTTGCAAGTACATATTCATATGGAGATCATGTTGAACGGTTCGGATCGACTGGTAGGATTTTTAAAACTCAAAAAGTGAGCCGTAGCACGGAGGGGCCCTTATATATGCATAGCACCGTAGCACTGTCCTATATATATATATATATATATATATATATATATATATATATATATAATAGAGTCCGAAAAATGTCATAACAATATAACTTCAGCCGAAGTAATAATGAGTTAGTTTTTGCGATTTCAAAAGTCCGAATAGTTAATCCGAACGTCTCAATATGATCTCTATATTACAATGTGCTTGGAGATCAAATTTATATGTTTTGAAAAAATTTCACTATTTTTTATAAATAGATACAAAATTAATGTTTTGGATGGTTCAAAATTAACTGAAAACAGTGATTTTGTACCTATCTAAAAATATAGTAAAATTTTCAAAAAAATATAAAAATTTGTGTCAAACTACATTTTAATATGAAGATAATGTTAAACAGTTCGGATCGACTATTCGGAAATATATGTGAGGATATATGGAAAATCAACCCTCTTAATTTTTGAATTTGATACGAGTCAAGTCTGCTCCTGCATTTATTAATACTAGGTTTGCGAGCTCTACTTTTTAAGCATTAATGAAGGATCCTTTTTGCTCGATCGGCAGCTTGAGATTTTGTTCGTATTTAGTGACATAGGGAGATATTCTGTAGATCATTCCAAACAGGAGTTGGTGCAGCTCTGTTTCGATACCCAATATATTTCCTGCAGCAACTCATCTCACACATATTACATAATTCGATGTTCATAAATATGTTAATAAAAAGTGAACCTATCTGATTTGTTTGATGTTAGCAGTGAATCATAGCTGTCAAATTTAATAACCAGCTGGTGAAGCTCCCTGAAAACTATGGATCAATCATAGCTCATGGTTTGGCATATGCTGTTCATAATTTCTTATAAAAAAAATTCATAATATACGACTCCCTATGATATTAGTCCATCCTATTTTTTGTCTTTTCTGATTAAGAAGACGAATGAATCAAATTACGGAACCTTTTCTGACTTTAGATGACAAAACCAAGAAACTCATTCAATATGCATGTGTCGTATATATTAACACACCGACATATTCTTTTGGATTAATTTTCTAATTATTCTAAAAAACTTCTTCAATTTCCTATTTATCCTCAGACTATTTATTTCTATCCCACATAAAAATAATCCACAATTAAGTATTGCAAGAAATTTATCTTTGCCATTATATTCTTGCTCTTACTCATAAAAATTGTTTATGATTTAATGGAAAATGTGAATCATCCGTAACATGATGCTACCTAAATTAGATATTGCAATGGTTAGCTAACCATAATAAAAGTTCATTTCTTTTCTGTTGCATTAAAGAAATATGTCGATCAATCGTCAGCATATATATGAAACTTAATTATGAGTATGAAATGTTTTGGTATTATTTTTGGTGCTATCTTTTTGAAATTAAATATGTTTTAATCAAAAGGCACCAAAATATGTTGGCGCAGGAGGAGAAGATAGAGTGGGGTTGGACTTTCAAATTATAAGGGACAACTGTAAATGAGGATCAGTCATATAAAATATTCTTGCAACGAATGTGGATCAATTTTATACTATTCATAACATAAAATTGGGAACCAATCATATAAAAAATTTCATACTGAATGGGTGTCAATTTTATATTACCTATAGCATCTTACACTACACTCTATACAAAATCCAATATAAATACAAAAAATAAAACAAATGCATCTTACTCTAAACTGTTATTTAATTAAAGAATTGAAAAAAAGATATTTTTTTTTTCTTGCTTTGATAAAAAAAATAGTTTAAATATAAAAATATTTTTTATTCAATATGTGTCGTATATATTAACACACACATTTTTTTTTAATTGAAACGCGTAAAGTCTTCTTGTGCATTTATTAAAACTACGGTTGAGAGCTCGAGATTTTAAGCATTAATTAATGGAGGATCATAATTTATTGCTTGGGAGCTCGTGCTTTTGTTTGTAATTTAGTGACTGAACCTTCACCGCCCCACGAGTCACGAGTCAATGTGAGAAACATAGAGGGATATTTTGTGGATTAGTCCAAACAGGAGTTGGTGCATCTCTGTTTTGATACCCAATGGATTTCCTGCGGCAACTCATTTCACATATAGTACATGAGGAGGGATCAAGTTACAACAATTTTGAGTTACAACAAAGTTACCACAATTATTTTTTTCATTTTCAAAGTTCAAATCGTCGATCCAAACCGTTCAACATGATTATCTAAATAAAATGTGCTTGCAGATCAAATTTTACATTTTTTGAATTTTTTTACTATTTATTAAGATGGGTACAAAATTCAATGGTCTGAATATGACTATCTTTTGTAAAATACTTAATAAATAGTAAAAAAAATTTAAAAAATGTAAAATTTGATCTGCAAACACATTTTATTGTGGAGATCATGTTGAACGGTTTGGATCGACGATTTGGACTTTGAAATGAAAAAAATGATTGTGGTAACTTTGTTGTAACTCAAAATTGTTGTAACTTGATCTCTCCTCATAGTACATATATTATTCCATGCAGAAAAAATGCCGATAAAAACTCAACCAAT
Organism: Carex littledalei; assembly: GCA_011114355.1. Taxonomy (NCBI): domain Eukaryota; kingdom Viridiplantae; phylum Streptophyta; class Magnoliopsida; order Poales; family Cyperaceae; genus Carex; species Carex littledalei. The sequence continues at coordinate 7,758,496 of CM022098.1, read as the reverse complement.
CTGATTTGTTTGATATTAGCAGTTGTTAATTTACTGTTAAAGTCAAATTTACCTCCGTAAACTACGGATCAATCATGCATGGCCCATGGTTGGGAACAGGTTGTTGATAATTTTTAATAAAAGAAAATCATAACATACATATGACTCCCTCAAATCATACCCGAGTAGAACTAGCGTGTTCTTTAAGTTTATCAAACTTCTTTTTAAATTCAACTCTAAAATCTACCGGATTGGCTTCAAATGACGAATCCGAACAGTTGAAACCCGTTTATCTTACGAGTAATTGTCTACATGTAAAATTCTTTTGAACTTTAAAATTAATTTAGTATAAAGTCAAACGGTCAAAATTAGAAAGTTTATAAATTAATTTTAATGCATTAAGTTTTTGCATGATTTTTGACCACTTGACTCTATACAAAATTAATTCGAAAATTTAAAATTTTCACACCTATGACGTATCATTACCTACTTCTTGTCATCCTGTTTAAGAATACGAAGGAAACAAATATGGGATCTTTTCTGATTTTAGAGAGTGAAACAAAGAAATTTTAGATTGGACACGTTGTACAAATTAGGATAGTATAATTTTATTCTATAAAATAGACTAAAAATATAAATAATTATAAAGTTATAAAAATGAAAGTTACTAATTTCAATTTATAAGAATGACTTAGCCACTACTAATTAGACTTTCAATCCGTTGATCTGACGTGTAATTGTTGAACCTACACAGTTTGCTACACAGACAGACTAGTAAGAGTGCGAAGCCGAGGATCTAACTAAACATTTATTACTAATGTAAAAAAAATTGTCCTATATTATTCTAACTAAACATTTAACTCCATAGTTACTATGTAATGAGTTAAAACCAGTGTTTTTAAATGCAGATATATGGACCGCATATACGGCCGAATATATGTATGTAGTGGCTCCGCTGTGACAGTGGGATGCATATTGCATGGGGCCGCATATTGCACGCATATGCAATACTATATTGTCACATAAAATCTACAAACATATCTTTTGTAGATAAAGCTCCAAAAAAATATTTTGGGAAGAATCAAACTCCCAAGAGTGTTACACAATCACTAAGTTGCAATGTAATTATGATACAAATTAACTGTAATAATATATATTCTCTTTACACATTCACAACATATATCGAACTACAATTTATTTAAACTAAACCGCATATAAATCTGCATACTGCATATACGGTATCCAATGACCTTCGGTATGCATGAACAAACATTGGTTAAAACATTTAACACCAATGCTTAAGGAGCTTTTTTGTGCGAAGAGATCTTCTAAGTTCGTGGAGGATTGCGGCCACAATTTGATATGATATCTTCCTATAAAACCAGTTTTCTGCAAAGAAGAGTCCGACTGCAGCAGTAATTTGGACTTTGGCATATTATATGCTAAATTAACCTAAAATGCATGGAAATTGTTACAAATTTAGAGGTGAAACGCAATCAACATATAGATATAATTGAGGCTTAATAGAGCGCGATAAAAATAGAAAACCGATTAAACTCTTAAAATAAATGGATATCTTTTTTGTTATTATTTTAACTAGACATTGACACATGGGTTGTGAGTCGAATTCGCTTCCTCTGAGATATCTCATATATATTTTGCGTGACTTGAAAAATCCCAACTGTTCAAATATGTTATGCACAAATCTCAAAGCTCAAATAATACTGGCCTCCTGCGCTATCCCTGAATAGACACCAGACACGTCGGTCAAACAATATATGAGATATTTCAGAGGATACGCACTCCGGTGAGTCACTAAATTATGAACAGGAGTTGGTGCAGTTCTGTATTCATACCCAAAAAATTTCCTGCAGCAACTCATTTCACGTATACTACATAATTCTATCGACGTACAAAAATATGTCGATAAAAAGTCAACTAATTAATGTGATTTGTTTTATATTAGCAGTTGTTAATTCGTTGTCAAATTTATCTGGTGAAGTTTCCGACAACTACGGATCTAATCATATGGTTCATGGTTGGACACAGGCTGTTGATAATTTTTTATAAATATAATTAAGAATCATAATATACGACTCCCTCAATGGAGTAACTCCACCCCTATAAAAAGAGTGTGAAGCAGAGGATCTATATGTAGTCTTCTCTTGTTCACATGTTCACTTCCCTATAAAAAGTCATAGGTTTTCAAATTCGCCTCCTCGTCACAGAAAGAGCCGGAGAGAAGAAGACAAGCGTGCTCTCATCTTGGGTATAGCTCTCTCTATATTTTCTCTCTAATTAATTATCAGCATCTTTATTTTTATTTTTATACTAATTTTTGTTTCTATTGTGGATCCTCCGATCGGTCATGTTTTTACAACAGGTTTAGTGTATATATGCTTACTAGATGTGTTTCTGAATAGTTGTGTTGGGAGATTTGTTAGTTTCATATGGCCTTTTCTTTTGTTTTCTTTGTGTTTTTGTCAACTTTTTCATCTCATATATAGTAAATGGTTACTTTAATTAGATGTGTTACTCAGGCCGTTATCTACTAGTAAGATTTAGTTTGCGGTAGATTTGTATAGATCATTTTAAGATTGAATATTGATCTGACTTCTAGTTTAAGTATTAGTCAGAGAGTCTTGTTTGTAACAATTTTTATATATCTAGATTTAACGCTACGTTTCAATCTTTAGCTATCTGGCTACGTTCCACCTGACCACCTCCCTATAAGAAACTCCTATGCTTTCTAATTCGACAGAGAAAGAGCCAGAGAGAAGAACACAGGCGTCCTCTCAGCCTTGGTAATTCTCTCTCCTCTCTACATTTTCTATCTAATTCTCATCATATTTTTTTATTTTATACTATATATTTATTTCTCCAAATCGTGATTGGGTGATTCATATCTTAGTGGATCCTCTTTCGGTAAGTTGAAACAACAGGTTCAGTGGATGCATGTGTACTTACTAGATCTGTTTGTGAAATGTTGTGTTGGGAAATTTGTTAGTTTCACCCAGAAAATGTGTGTCATTTGTTTGGTTACTTTAGATCTGTTACTGACCAGGCTGTTAACTATTAGTAAAATTTAGTTTGCGGTAGATTGTGTAGATCATTTTAAGAATTTGGTAGAGTACCTCGTTTGTAACAATTTTTATATATCTAGGCTCTATGTTTCAATCTTTAAATATCTCAAGGGCATAAATCTTATATTTAGTCAAATGGCAATTAATTACATACTAAAATAGAAAATAGTATTAATATCTATAAGTTGTATTTTACATACTAAAATGTGACTGAAGTTTAAGTTATTCTAAAAAAGAAAGATATATAACGCATTGTCTGATTAAGTATATATATGATCTGTCATCTCATATTGACATTTGTTTTTAAGTTGGAATTATGTCCGAAGTTTCCTTTTCAGTGTTTGTTGTTTTACTTAGAATGTCAATGAGACTTTTTTATCCGTTTACCCATCCGTATCGTATTTGATAAAACGTGTATGATTGAGTAAGAATTTTTTTCATTAATTTTAACAAGTATGGATATGGGTAAGAATCTTTTTTCTTAGCTTATCGGATAAGGATATGGATAAGAGCTACTTCGTACTTGTTAGAGGGTAATTGATAAAATAAAATTATCTATGATATTTTTTTATTTATACGTATAACTATATAAATTTTATTATTATGATTACATTAATTTTACAAAATTTTATATAATATTTTTTAGTAAATATGATCAAATTAATTTGTCCAACATTAATTTTATATCGTTTTATTTAATATTTATATCATTTTATTTAATTAATAATTTATATTTTAAAATAATGGTATAAAAATATTTATTTGTTATATTTTTAATTAAATTATATAAGCTATCAATTTCTTTGGTAATTATCCATTATGTGTTTCGTTACTTGTAATCTTAACTTTTTTATTAACCTGGATATGGTTTCGCCATGCTTCTTAGGTTAACATCCACATTCCACATTATTTCAGAATAGCTCGCTTGTGGATTAATCGACAAGAGGGTCAGAAATGAGTGATGATTCCCAACAACTAGTAGATGAAATGAATGATTCCCAAGAACTAGTGGATGAAATAGATGATTCGCAAGAACCGGTAAATGAATGGGTTGTGGAGATAGAAGGTCGACTAGAGAACCCGGACATATTCCTCCATGCATCAATGGATAGCAACAGTGAAGAATATCCATCAATATTTGGTAAATGGGAATGTTGGGATGATTTTGGGGCCTCTTTCATACCTGAAACAAAAAAGTGGCAACTTATTGCATGTATGACGCACTGGTTTGGTCTCAACTTAAAATCATACCTTGAATACATGCAAGGGAAGGTAGATCTAGCCTGGAGCTACTATCACGGGGTCGATGAACAATTTCGTACTGCTGAAAATAGCAAACGTTTCATAGAACACCTACTGGTCAGTAGTTGCTTCTTAATATTTGCGATGGTTTTCTCAAATGACGATAAAAGGTACAGTGAGGTTATTATGAATGAAATAGGTAACCAAACTAGTTTTCCAAAACATCTAACGCGTAAAGACTTTGGAAATTTAGTAACCTTTTTAAAAGAAGATCCAGGGAAGACACAACGTTACATGGTAACCATGAAATACCAGATACCTTGGTTTGTTCTCGAAGCCGTATATACAGAGCTTTCCAACATAGGCAAGCTTTTAGATATCCCAATCCACAAACTTGCACTCATAAAACTTCCAATATGTCCGAGAATGCACCCATCTAAAGAGGATGGTGGTACCATTCCTGAAGGTGGCTTCAAACATCTACTACACATCTTCCATTGGTCTCGAACCCTCGATGGGGAGTATACTCCAGTGCCAGGTAATAAGACGATGTCCCACTTCCATATACCTAGTGCAGCAGAATTGCAATTATCTCAAACTGTTTTTATAAAGGATGAGGGTGGCTCCATTGATGTGTCTTACTCTGACAACAAGAGATTATCTGGAGTGATGCAATTAACACCCTGGCACATTTTGCAATACAGCAATGTACTCTATGAAAGTCTTTTAAGATTTGAATATTATTGCGGGTATTCCTGTGGGCTGACCTTCACGACCTATGTTGCATGCATGGCGTGCTTCTTAAAAACAGAAGCAGATGTGAGAGTATTGCGAGAAAATAGTGTCATGCCAAGCACAAGTTTCGACGACAAGGATGTTTTTCATTTTGTACAAAAAATAAAAACTTCAATTAGAAGTAATCTCGTTATGCCGAATGAGCTGGTTATTTTGGAGGAGAAGGTGATGGCACATCATAAACAAAGTGTCTATAGAGTAATTGGAGAGTTCAAGAAACGCTACTGCTCCAATACATGGATAATTATCTCCGTCTTCGCCGGCATCTTATTGTTTGTCCTTACTTTTATTCAAACCATATATGGTACGCTTAGCTACTACAAACAATGATTGCGCTAAGCTAAGTATAAACCTATATTTTTACATCATCTTGTATTCTTTTCTTTTATTTCATAATATCATGTATGCAATTTAAATTGTGTGAGGACCGGTGGTTTATCTTTATTCAATTCACTATGTGTTTGTTGTGACATCCTGTATGTTTTGTAAATTTCAATGTAATTCATTTGTCATTTTTTATGTGCCTATGTGCGACAATGTGTGATTTTTACCTTTGCTCTATCGTTGTACATTATTATTTCACCTAACAAACAACTTATTCAACTATACAAGTATGTATGGATCTTTCTTTATGAAAATTGAACTTTTCTTATGAGGACATACAATTCCTCCCGAATCATGAGTGTTTCTCCAAAAGTTCTAATTTCTTATATTTATTAATTTACACCAATGCCAATTAATAATCTATAATTAATGAAACCTATGCTTAATCTACTACCATGCCAATAGTCAATAATTAATCTATGTTGTTTGTTGTGACATCGTGTATGTGTTGTACCTTCTTTTTCCAATGTAATTCATTTGTCATTTTTTATTTGTCTATGTGGGACCATGTGTGGTTTTTGCATTTGCTCGTCGTACAGTATTAATTCATCTAACAAACAAGTCTTCAACTATTAATTATGTATGGATCTTTATTTATTAATTTTGAACTTTTCTTATGAGAGGAGTTTTACTAATTTCTGATATTATTTAATTTACTCCCATGCCAATAGTCAATAAATCTATGCTTTAATCAATCAAAAAATTTATGATTGATATTTTTTATGACCTCTCTTCAATCAATAAAAGGAAAAATGATAACAAGGTGACACAAGGTCTTATTTTAGTTCTACCAGCTTTTTAATGGCACTAGACATGCTCAAAAGTATTCTTATATTTTGGCGGAGTACACATGGAAACTTGACAATTACATAATTATTGCAACCTGTATTTTGATATTTCTCATACAAAATGTAGTTTCTGATTGTTAACAGAAATTCTAGTTCAAACAGAAGTTCAGCTATAGCATTGTACCAAAATCCAAAATCAAGTGTTGCAATTATAATATGTAGACAGTATGCTAAACCCTTAACTGGAATGGAAATTCATTATGGGCTCCATCTAATTGTAATTCATTTATAAATTTAAAAGGCCCAAAATTCCTCACTGGGCCCAAACCATTTGTGCTTGCCATGAATGGACAAGACCGGATCCCCTTCTTAAACTTTTGATCAGGGTTAATTTGACACTTACACACACAAGAAAAGAAAAAAGAAACTTAGAAGGGGTGATCCTCCGAAGTAACCCATTGGATTTTGGATCGAGACCTTCTGATTCGAATTCGGCGCTCGAGATCGTTTCGGGATTCAATTTCGTCGTCGGGATGTGTGCGCTCACTTCGGAGATGGATTTTTGCGAATTCAAATCGGATGATCTTGATCCAAAACCCAAAGATTGGGTTTCTTCACTGGATCCAAATTCCAAAAGAATTGAAGCAGCATGGGAGGCTTTGTTATCTCCAACAGTATCTTTCGATTTGCCCCCCGTAATAATAAAAAAATATTTTATGTATCTCATATTTGATTCATTGGTTGCTCTCTCTCTCTCACTCTCCGTTTCTGGACATTTCTGGAATTCAAAAGCGGTTTTGTGTTATTTTCAGGAATTTGAGGGATTTTTTATGTAAATCTTTGGTCCTTGAGTTCAGTTCCAGGAATTTTTGAGGTGGCATTGGTAAGTTGGCAAATTTCTTTTTTTTTTCATTTGAAAACTTGGTAGTGGCTACCAAGGTTAAGTTGTATTGATAAATGTGATTACAACAACGAGTCCTATACTATTACATCATACATCATTTCATCAATTAGTGACAACGCCAGTTCCCTCTATAATTAACTGACTATTCTGATACACCCCGTACAACTGATATCCAACAGTCCAAATGACTCGTGAGAATCATCCATCAAATCATCATGTATCAAATCATTCCTTATAACTCGAATAGATCATATATCCGATTATCTTGTGCAACTTGTCATGATATGTATCTTTGACTTGTTTTGACCTTCGGATGCGACAACTAAACCTGCAATCATCTCAAACATAAAAACTGTAAAATTCAATGTTTATATATTTTGCAAATTAGTCAAACAACACAAAAGGTTCAAATAGAAATCACACATTCAGAAATATCCTGCTCGAATTTGTTTCACGAGAAATAAAAGTAAATTCATTCTTCCCTTTTAGATTTGTAATGCTATTACTTATATCGCAGTTGCTTCACGAGAAATTGAATTGAATTGTCCCTGTAATAAATAAATAATAAAGCAGAACCTAACCAGTTATAATTAGTAAAGGATATAAACAATTGACAAAAGGATTTTCGAATTGAATTGTCTCAATAGGTGGTATTACAATGTTCCAAATATTTGATCATTAATGTTGACGGTTACTAAAGCTGCCATATCGTCATTGATATTCTACAAAGTAGACAAAACATTCGTTTTCCTCTGCTCTAATCTTCATGTAGCATTATATATGTTGGTTGTCACTACCTAATTTTGATGTCAATACATACTGTTGGGATAAACTCACCAATACTGCACAGCTTTTGTGCCTGGATGCAATCGATAACATTTCAATATATGAATCCGTTAAAAATTAATAAATCATTCCTATCAAACATTAAATATATAGAATAAAATAGGCAATATAAATTTAAATAGTAAAGCAGTGAAATCTTGTCGGTTATATATTATTTAAGCTAGCTAGCATTCCATAATTTCATCAACATAATTTCAAGATGAATTCAGCCGAAGCCCAATGTATAGCATATAAACTCCTACAAAATAGGAGCATTAATTATACTAATTAACGGTACAAGTGCACGTGCAAATAAAGAGCCTGGCTTCTTTTATTGTCGTCCTTTTGCATGGAATATGTTTCTTTAATTAAGATGCATTAGTTGTCTAATTAAAGTGAGAAAAAAGGAAAGAGAGAGAGAGAGAATCCAAATGTCCTATATATCTCAAGCAATACCAATTTAAGTTGCTTTGACCTTAGAATATAATAATACCTTTGCTTGTGAAGTAGGTTAGAGACATGCAGTTAATATTATTCCAAATCTAATGAATATTTCTGCAAATGGCCCAACATATCTCGTCGCTGCTGTTACTGTCTTTTTTACATCCAGGTCCACAATTAATGGAATAATCTGATGTGGATTAATTGGTCCCAATAACTTTTACATTTCAGGGCTCAAAAAAACAAATTTGAGTGTCGCTATTTAGTGGGCATTTCCATGGCTTGATCTTAAAAAAAGGTACAATTTGAGAGCATCCTGTCAGATTAGGGCCGAATCCTGTCAGATTTAAATTTTCATATATGAATCCGTTGGAAATTAATAAATTAAGCCTATAAAAACACTAAATAAATAATGTAAAATAGGGAATAGAAATTTAAATAGTGAAGTTGTCAAGTATTCTCGGTTGTATATATTATTTAAACTACCATTACAAAATTTCATCAAAATGATCCAGTATAGAAATTTGAAGCATACTCATAATGTCACGATGCATCCCAACCGCACCCAAGCCCAATGTATAGCTTATAATAAACTTCTACAAATAGCAAGGCGCATTAATTAATTTTCAAATTAACGGCACACACAGGTACATGCGAGAAAAAGGCAGAGATAATCCAGATCATGTCCTATATATGTTCAAGCAATACCAATTTCAGACACTTTTACTTTAGAATATAATAATGCCTCTGCTTGTGAAGTAGGTCAGGGACATGAAGGTAATATTATTCCCAATTTATGTTATATATAAAAGTGACTACCTTACCTGTGTGTATCCTCGTAGCCTAATATAATATATATATCTCCACTGGTAATATATAACATCAATTGTTTAAGAAGAGCTTGGGCTTGTTTGTTTATTTGTGAATTGATTAATCAATAGGGAAGAGGAAAGGAGTGTTAATTTGTTTGTGGATCCAGATCATAGTAGATTCTCCGATCGGTAAGTTTTACCCATGTTAATTTGATTATTTGTGGATTGATTAATCGGGAAGTGGAAATGAGTGTTTGTTTGTTAATCCAGATCATAATAGTTTCTCCCTGTTTGTAAAAAACGGCGGTTTAGCCCGACTAATTGGCCGATTAGTCGTTGGCAGAGTCCAAACCGTTACGAATCGTCCGTTTCCGTTTATACGGTCAATTAGTTGGTGATTTTTATTATTCTTTTTTTCTGCATTTATCCTTTATAAGTATTATATTTTGTCTTGTCTTATCTGAGTTTTTCTAAACTACAATTTCATATATAATTGTCCAATATATACAGCTCGCTACACAGAGAGACTTCGAGTGCGTAGCAGAGGATATATATGCGTAGTCTTCTCTTGTCCACTTGACCATTTGCCTCTATAAACCTCCTTGGTTTTCTAATTCGCCTGGAGAAAGAGCCATAGAGACGAAGACAGGCGTCCTCTCCTCTTTGGTACTTATCTCTACTTTTTCTCTTTAATAACTCTCAGTGTCTTAATTTTTTAATACTAATTTTTAGTTGTCCTATCGGTAAGTTATCACAACAGGTTCAGGTTATATATATATATATATATATGCTGATAGATGTTATGAATATATAGTTGTGTCTGGATATTTGTTAGTTTCATATCCCACAGAATGTGTCTTTTGTTTTGGTTACTCTATCTACTAGTAAGATTTCGTGTAGATCATTTTAAGAATGAATAGTGTAGATCATTTTAGGTAGATGGCCTTGTTTGTAACAATTTTTATATATCTAGATTTTAACGCTACGCTACGCTCCGTTTCAAATCTTTAACTATATCAAGGGCTTACATCTTGTATTTAGTCAAATGGCAATTAATAATAGTTAGAATAAAATATTTAATAGCACAATTTGAGCAAAATGAAAAATATTATTAACATTTATAAGTTGTATTTTACATACTAAAATGTGGTTGAAGTTTTTAAGTTAGTCTAAATGGCAATTGAGAAAATATTTTTCTTTTTTAATTTATTGCTGACGTGGCGTAATAGAAACTCTAAAATTAATTTTGGGATGTGAAAGTTTAGAAATTTTAGAGGCTTTAGTTTCTAAAAAGTGATTAACAGTTATTTAGAAACTCATTTGAGTTGCTGGGATGGAGATGCTCTTAGAAGAAAAAAAAACCAAAAAGAGTATCTATCCATAATGAAAATCAAATAATTTATAAATAATGAGTAAGGCCATGGTACTTAGCCATGTGCATATTGGTCTATGCTATATATGGATCAATATCTTTATTTTCAAAGTCGAAACAATTGATCCGGCCGTTATACATTAGTAAGATTTAATTTCCGTTGAATTGTGTAGATCATTTTAAGATTAAATGATGATCTGACTTGTATTTTATAGTATTAGGCAGAGTGCTTCGTTTGTAATTTTTTTTTTCTAGGCTTAAACTCTACGTTTCAATCTTGAGCTATTATAAATTTAAGGGCATAATAATGCTTCTACTGTTAGTCAAATGGCATATTAATATTTAGAATAAAATATTAATTCACATAATTTGGTCAAAACAGAAAATAGTATTCACATAAATAAGTTGTATTTTACATACTAAATGTGACTGAAGTTTACGTTAGTCTAAAAAAAGAAAGGTATCTCATTGTCTGATGAATTATATATATAATTAATTTGTCATCTCATGTTGCTATTGGATGGCCGTTGCTATTTAAGTGCGAATTATCTATGAAGTTCTCTTTTCGGTGCTTAATTGTTGTTTTACCTGTTTGAATTGATCAGTTTTCACATCAAAACTAAGCAACAAATTATCTAACCAACGCTTAACTTTTGATTAACCTGCATACTTATTCGATTGACAGCTAAAATATTTAATTACGTTCTATATTATTTCAGAAGAGCTTGAGGTTATTTGTGGATTAATCAGCCGGACGGGTGTCAGAAATGAATAATAATGATGGCGTACAACCAGTAGATGAAATATCACCCGCATCAAAAGAACTGGATGATCAGTGGATTGTGAACATCGAAACTCTAGTAGAAGGCTACGATACTGAAGAAATACCACCAACCAGACCACCAATTGAAGAAATACCATCAATTTATGGTAATTGGGCACGTTTGAACGATTTTGGGGACGTCATGTCTTTCTTACCTGAAACCGATAGGGGGCAATTTGTTGCATTTATGAAGCGGGCGTTTGATCTCAAGGCACGTGAATGCCTTGAAGAATTACATAAGAATGAAGATAAGGTCTGGAGGTACTATGGTGGGGTCGATGAACAATTTCGTACTGCTGAAAATAGCAAAAGTTTCATAGAACGCCTACTGGTCAATAGTTGCTTCGTAATATTTGCGTTGGTTACATTAACAAGTAATTGGCAACAAAACAAAAAAATTTCTGGATTTGCCAAAAATGATGATACAAAAATGCCAACATTCAATGGGTATAAAAAATTACAAAAGTTTATACGTGGTGAACGAGTGGGGATCTGGTGTTACATGTTGACCATGGACTACCAGATACCGTGGTTTGTTGTCGAGGCTGTATATACACAGCATTCCAACCTAAGCATCAAGTTTAATACCCCAATCCACGAACTTGTGATCTCAGCCTGTGAGGATATGAATCCAGGAGTGCACAAGTCCAAACTGCATAATAATACCAATACCGTCCCCCATTTTGGCTTCCAACATCTACTACACATCTTCCATTGGTCTCGAACCCCCGAAGGGAAGTTTCTTGAAATATGTCAATTTGATGATATGAGAAGCTTCCATATTCCTACTGCAACAGACATGCAATTATCTGCAAGTGTTTTCGAAAGGCATGCCGACAGTGGCTTTGACGTGACTTTTTATGAGAGGATATTATCTGGAGTGATCCAATTACCACCCTTGTCCCTTGTTCCATACGAAAATGAAATTTATAAAAATCTTTTAGCATTTGAACGGGGGTATGGCATGGTTTGTGGGTTTTCTGTCACAGCCTATGTTGCATGCATTGTGAACTTCATACAAACAGAAGAAGATGTTACACTATTGCAAGCCAAACGCATCATCCCAAGACTAGGGGACTCAAAGGATTTTTGGAGCTCTATACAAGGGTACATAACTATACTACGTTCCAATGATATCCCTATGTCGAATGACCTTGCCGAGTTGATGGTCCAACTGAGATCCCATAAAAACGAAAGATCCATTATAAAAAAAACCTATGCAGAGTTCATGAAACGCTACTGCCCCAATAAATGGATCACCTTCTCTGTCATTGCCGGCATCTTATTGTTTATCCTCACTTTTCTTCAAACCTTATATGGTATGCTTAGCTACTACAATCAATGATTACGCTAAGTATACACCTATATTTATATATCGTCTTGTATCCTTAATTTTCTTTTAATTCATTATATCATGCATGTTTGCAGTTTAAATTGTGTGTGTACTGGTGGTTTATCTTTATTCAATTTACTATGTTGTGCCATCATGTATGTTGTACCTTATTTTTAATGTAATTCATTTGTGATTTTTATGTACTTATGTGGGACCATGTGTGATTTTTATCTTTTCTCTTGTCGTACAGTATTAATTCACCTAACAAAACCAAGTATTAAACTATTAATTATATAAGTAAAAATGTTTCTTTATTAATTTTGAACTTTTCTTCTGAGTGTTTCTCCCAAAGTTATAATCTGTGATATTATTCAATTTACTCCCATGCTAATAATCAATAAATATATCCTTTCAGCTATCCATAATTTTAAGGTTGATTTTTTTTTTAGGACCTCTCCTCAATAGGGGTGTCAACGGGTACGGTAAGGGTGGGGTGGAAGCATTTTCATACCCGTACCAATTACAAATTTTCTTTACCCGTACCCTACCCTTAACCGCTATAAATTGATCTTACCCGTATCCTACTCTTACCCGTTATGATTGTCGGATAATGAAACGGTAACGAATAAATAACGGGTAATACTAATATAATAATTATTTTTATTATTTATTAAATAAAACATTAAAACATATACATTCATTTCACACATGTATATTACTTTATTGAATTTTTTTTTATCATGCTAAGCGCAAGTAAACTAATTAAAGTATTCTTTTCAATGCTTATTAATATATATAACATATATAATTTTTTTTTATAATTACCCGATTGGGTAATGGGTACGAAATATGCTTTACCCGTACCCTTACCTGCTTAGATAACGAATAAAATCTTTAACCATATCCGTAACCAATAAGTTTACGAAAAAAAAATCTTACCCGTACCCGTCTTATCGAATACAGTACGGATCGGGTAAACGGATAAAAGGGTGTCATTGACACCCCTACTCAATCAATAAAAAAAAAAGTTATCAAAATCCCAAAAGAAATTCACCTAGCAATAATTGTACCAACATCCCAAAAACCAGTGTTGCAATTCTAATATACGAACAGTATCAGTATTCTAAACCTCTTAACTAGAATTGGAAATCCATTATGGGCTCATCTAATTGTAATTAATTTATGAATCAATTAAGGCCCAAGAATTCCTCACTGGGCCCAACCCACGTTTGCATGCCATGAATGGACCGGATCGGATCTGCTTCTAAAACTTTTGATCAGAGGTAAATTTGACACTTCACAAAAAAATTAGAAAAATGTAAGGGGAAAAGAATTGAAGCAGCTTGGTCTCAGCTTTGTTATCTGATCCGCATCCTCTAAGGTAACATAATATTTTAGATTACATCTTGGCCGTTCGATCCGAGGTGTTAAAAAGGATCGGCCGGACCAGATCCCAACTCAAAATTTGAGTTACTTTAGGGATCTGAATTTGACGTTATTATCCCCAATTCAGTATCTTCCTATTTGTTCCCATAAAAAAAATGTCCAAACCGGCCACAAATTATAGAATCATTTTCAACTTGAGGTGAAACTAAGAAAGTTGAGATTTGAGATGCTAAATAGATTGTGATAGTATAGTTTTATTTGATAAAATAGACTAAGAAATATAAAAAATTATAAAATATAAAAAATAAAGCAACTAATTAATTTGAATTTATGATAGAGGCTTAGCCTAATTAGACTTTGGATCCATTGACCAAAGGTGTAATAGTTGAATCTACACAGCTTGCTACATAGATCGAAGCAGAGGATCTGTAGTCTTCTTTTGTCCACTTGACCACCTACCACCCTATAAGAAACTCCTATGCTTTCTAATTCGCCAAGAAAGAGCCAGAGAGAAGAAGACAGGAGTCCTCTCATTTTGGGTACGTACTTCTCTCTACTTTTTTTTTATACAAATTCTGATTGGGTGATCCAGATCTTAGTGGATCCTCTTTCGGTAAGTTGACACAATAGTTTCAGTGTATGTAAGCTTACTTGATCTGTTTGTGAATTTATGTGTTGGGAAATTTCTTAGTTTATATCCCACAGCATGTGTGCCTTCTATTTTGTTTACTTAAGATCAATCATAATATATGACTCCCTCAAATGATATTCATCCAACTTCTTGTCTTTCACTGCTAATTATACTTTGGATCCGTTGACCTAATGTGTAATTTATTAATCTGCAGTACAGCTTGCTACACAGAGACTAAGAGTGCAAAGCAGAGGATCAGTAGTCTTCTCCTGCCTCAGAATTAGTTTTCTAATTTGCCTCGTCGTCATATGGAGAAAGAGCCGTAGAGACAAACATAGGCGTACTGCTGATCTCCTCTTTGGTACTTCTCTCTACATTTCCTCTCTAATTATTCTCAGCACCTTTTATTTCATACTAGTTTTGTTTTCTCCAATGCGTGATTGGGTGATTCATATCTTACTGGATCTTCTCATTGGTAAGTTTTCACAACGTATATATATAGGTCCAGTGTATATGATAACTACATATGTATGTTTGTGAATAGTTTCACATCCGGGAGAATCTGTGCTTTTTGTTTTGTTTTCTTTGTTTTTTGTCAACCTTTTCATATCATATATAGTAAATGGTTACTTTAGATCTGTCACGCGTAATATCTATTAGTAAGATTTACCCTTTTTGAATTTAATACTAGTAAAGTCTGCTCGGCCATTTATTAAAACTTGAGTTGGGAGCTCGATCGTGTTTTTAAGCATAAATGAAAGATGGATCCATTTAGGTTGGGAGCTCGTGCTTTTGTTCATAATTTAATGACTGGACCACCGACGTGCCAATATGAGAAACATTTTTTTTATTTTTTTGAAAAATAGTGGATATTTCCACCAATTTCATATATATATCATATGAACCTGATCGGTACCTAAAGTAGGTACCAAAACCAAGACATAAGGGATACATACATCAGAATTTACCTAAATTTGAGAGATCTACCTAAAATAGCACTAAGAACATATCTAAGCAAACTAAAACAAACACCAATATACCAGAACCTAAGGGATTACAGCAGCCAATAGACTAAACAAACCACCGAGAAACATAGGGAGATATATTTTCTACGCATCATTCCAAACAAGAGTTGTTGCAGCTCTGTTTCTTTTCCTACCTATTAGATTTCTGTAACAACTCATTTCACATGTACTACATAATTGAATGTGCAACAATTGTTGATGAAAAGTCAATGCTGAATTGTTTGATATATCTTAGCAGTGGGTATTACGCTGTCACACATGGTGTTGTTTCCGTGAACTATGTATCATTCATTGCTCATGGGTTGTGCACAGGCTGTTCTTCAATTTTTTTATAATTTTATTTTTCATAATATACAACTCCTTACTTCTTGTCTTTTCTTAAAGGTTCTTGCCTTTTGTGAGAAGACGAGAAAAAAATTATGGATTCTTTTCCGACTTTACAGACGAAATTAAAAAATTGTGATTTAAAACTCTCAATAAATTAGAATAGTATAATTTTATTTTATATAAAATAAGTAAAAAATATAAGTAATTACAAAAATTATACATATAAAAAATAAAACTACAATTTTACTTTTATGTGTGTGTCTTGTCATTTAGTTAAAGAATTAAAGAAAGAAAAGGATATTAATGTTTTTGAATTTTTTTGCTTAAATAAAAAATTAATTTAATTAGAATTGATTATATCATAAGTGTGATTTTTTACGTGAAATGAATGAGTTATGATAGTCTATATGCAAATAATAATGATGTAACTATTATGTTATTATTATTCATTATTCAATCATTATCGTTTCATTAAAAATAGAAATTAATTTTTAAATGTGAAAATCTTTTAAAAATAAAAGAATTCGAGACCAATGTGATACTTTGTGTCAATGTGAGATATCATGTTATTTAAATTGATACAACGTGCTAATGTGAGAAACATATATATAGGAGATATTCTGTGGATAATTTCAATCAGGATTGATGCAGCTGATCTGTTTTTACTACCTAATAGATTTCTGTAACAACTCATTTCACATATACTGTATAATTCGACATACAATTTTTTTTCTATAAATAGTTGTGTCGGTTTATATATAATTGATATTACGCAGTTTATATATAATTAATATTTAACAGTTTATATATAATTGATATTACGCTGTCAAAACATGGTGTTCACAAATAGTCAAATCTACATAGCTCGCTACACAAAGAGACTTTAAATGTGTAGCAGAGGATCTGTATAGTCTTCTCTTGTCCACTTTGATCATTTGCCTCTATAAATCTCTAAAGTTTTCTAATTCCCTTCTCAGCATTTGAGCTATAGAGACGAAGACAAAGCGTCCTGTCCTCTTTGATACTTATATCTACATTTTCTCTCTTATTCTCAGCATTTTTTTTATTTGTCCGATTGGTAAATTTTCACAACAGGTTCAGTGTGTGTATGTTTCCTATATCTATTTGTGAATATTGTTATGTTGGGAAATAATTTGTTATTTTCATATCTAGATAATGTGCGCCTTTTGTTTTGGTTACTTTAGATCTGTTACTGATCTGGCCGTTCTGTTAGTAAGATTTAGTTTGTAGTAGATTTGCACAAGTAGATCGTTTAAGACCGTTATCAGAATTCTAGTTTTATGTATTAGGCAGAGTGTCTCGTTTGTAACACTTTTTATATATCTAGGCTTAACGCTACGTTTCAATCTTTAACTATATATCTGAAGAGCTTAAATCATGTATCAAGTCACATGACTATTAATAATATTTAGACTAAAAATGAAAAGGTGTATATCTCATTGTCTGATTAATTATATATATATATATATTATCTGTCATCTTATATTGACCTTTGTTATTAAAGTAGGAATATAATTACCTACGAAGTTTTCTTTTTGGTGTTTGTTGTTTTATCTAGGATATCAATGAAACGTTTTTATCCGATTACCCTATCCATATTGTATTTGATAAAACGGATATGATCAAGTAAGAATATTATTTCATTAATTTAACAAGTATGGATATAGTTAAGAAACTTTTTTATTAGTTTATCGGATAAGGATACGGATAAGAGCTATTTCGTACTCGTTAGATTGTAATTGATAAAACAAAATTGTATACGACAAATTTTTTATTTGTACGAATAACTATATAAGTATTACTATTATGATTGATTAGATTGATTTTACAACATTTTATATAATTTTTTTAGTAATTTATGATAAATTTAATTTGTCCAAAATATTTACATTATTTTGTTTAATTACATTATTTACACTATTTTTTATACAACATTTGATATAATTTTATTATTTAACATAAAATTTATATCATTTTATTTAATTAAAAATTTATATTTTAAAATAATGGTATAAAAATAATAATTTTTATATTTAATGGTCGAATCTGCAGAGCTTGCTACACTGAGAGACTAAGAGTGAGAAGCAAAGGATCTGTAGTCTTCTCTTGTCCTCTACAAATAATCTCCTATGTTTTCTAATTCGCCTCATCGTCATTTGGAGAAAGAGCCATAGAAACGAAGACAAGTGTCCTCTCCTCTTTGGTACTTTTCTCTCTAATATTTCTCAGCATCTTTTATTCTGTAGTAATTTTTATTTCTCCTAATCTTAGTTGGATCTTAGTAGATTGTTCGATCGGTAAGTTTTCACAACAGGTTTGATGTATGCTTACTAGATCTGTTTGTGAATTGTTGCGTTGGTAGATTTGTTATTAGTTTCATATCCCTGAGAAGTGTTGTGTTTATTTTTTGCTTGCTTTGTTTTTTCTCTACGTTTTCAGCTGATAGTAAATGGTTACTTTATATCTGTTACTCCGGCCGTTATTGATCACTAATATTTAATTTCCGTTGAATTTTAAAATTAAATGAAGATCTGACTTGTAGTTTATATAGTGTTAGTTAGAGAGTGATTCATTTGTAACAAATTTTTTCTAGGCTTAATTGCTTAGACGCTACGTTGCAATCTTTAGCTGTTTTAAATTTAAAGGCTTAATGCTTCTACTGTTAGTCAAAATGGCATATTAATATTTAGAATAAAATATTTATTATGACAATTTGGTCAAAACGGAAAATACTATTATTTACAAGTACTTGTATTTTACATACTAAAATGTGACTAAAGTTTACGTTAGTCTAAAAAAAGAAAGGTATCTCATTGTCTGATGAATTATATATATAATTAATCTGTCATCTCATGTTGCTATTGCATGGCCGTTTTTTTTTTTGAGGAAAAATAGGAATCGAGTCCCTGTTTGCTTTATTAAAACTAAAGGTTACAATATGAAACTTGTTCCGATAAGATTAACATAAAAAAATGATTCAACAGGGTTGAACCAGAAATGAATAAAGAAAGCAAAATTGCAAAAATAAAACTCCTCTTATATCATTGTGCAAACTTCCACTGCTCTTGAACTTCTTCGGCCAATTCTTGGACATTTTTAGATTGATCTCTAAAGATTCTATTGCATCTTTCTCTCCAACAAATAAACATGGCCAATAGCAAAATTTCCTGTGACTTCAAATCTCCGTTCCTTTGCACAATCCATCTGTGTGCACCTTCCGATTGTAGAACCCTCTGCCAATTTCTTACTGGTAATCAGAATTGACCAGTAAGTGTTTCATATACCTCCAAGGATATGAAACATTCAGGGAACAAATGCTTGATGGTTTCACCTTGTCGCCTACACAATACACACATACTTGATAAATTCCACCCTCTCTTCTGTAAGTTTTCAACCATCAAAATTTTTTCATAGAAAGTTAGTCACCGAAAACCATTATTCTTGGGGGGACTTTCATTTTCCATATTCTATGAACATTCACTTTGACATATGGCTCGTTTTTCAACCCTTGATACATTGACTTTACCATCAAGGACCATGATGTTGTAAGCGTCCATTGTACGTCATCCTGTGCAGAATCTAGCAAGACTTGGTTCGTTAGAATGCCTTGTAGCTGCTCGAATTGCTTGAGCATTTCTTCCTGTCGAATTGGTGGAGTGTTAAGAAGTAATTCTCTAAGCTTATCCATGAAATTCTGAGTTTGAATTGCTTCCTACAAAGCCATATTTAAGTGAGAATTATCTATGAAGTTCTCTTTTCGGTGCTTAATTGTTGTTTTACCTGTTTGAATTGATCAGTTTTCACGTCGAACTAAGCAACAAATTATCTAATGAATGCTTAACTTTTGATTAACCTGCATGCTTATTCGATTAGCAGCTAAAATATTTAATCACATTCTATATTATTTCAGAAGAGCTTGAGCTTGTTTGTGGATTAATCAGCCGGAAGGTGGTTAGAAATGAGTAATGGTACCGTACAACCAGTAGATGATCAGTGGATTGTGAACATAGAAACTCGAGTAGAAGGCTACAATACTGAAGAAATACCACCAACCGGACGAATTGAAGAAATACCATCAATTTATGGTAATTGGAAACGTTTGGATGATTTTGGGGACGTCATGTCTTTCTTACCTGAAACCAATAGGTGGCAATTTCTTGCATTTATGAAGCGGGCGTTTGATCTCAAGGTACGTGAATGCCTTGAAGAATTACATAAGAATGAAGATAAGGTATGGAGGTACTATTGTGGGGTCGATGAACAATTTCGTGCTGAAAATAGCAAACGTTTCATTGAAAACCTACTGGTCAATAGTTGCTTCGTAATATTTGTGTTGGTTACATTAACAAATAATTGGGAACGAAACAACATTTTCTTAGGATCTGCCGAAAATGAGGATACAAAAATGCGAACGTTCAATGAGTATAAAAAATTACAGAAATTTATACGTGGTGAAGAATTGGGTATCATGCGTTACATGTTGACCATGGACTATCAGATACCGTGGTTTGTTGTCGAGGCTGTATGTACAAAGCATTCCAACGTAAGCAGCAAGCTTAATACCCCAATCCACGAACTTGTGATCTCAGCCTTTGACTTCATCCATCCACGAGTGCCCAAGTCCAAACTGCATAATAATACCATTACCGTCCCCCAATTTGGCTTCCGACATCTACTACACATCTTCCATTGGTCTCGAACCCCCGAAGGGAAGTTTCATGAATTAGATTGTGGTCACTATATGAAAGTCATCTCTAATATTCCTAGTGCAACATACATGCAATTATCTGCAACTGTTTTCAACAGGCAAGAGGCCAGTGGCTTTGACGTGACTTTCTATGAGAGCATATTATCTGGAGTGATCCAATTACCACAATGGAACCATTATCTACAGGAAAATGAAATTTATAAAAATCTTTTAGCATTTGAACGGGGGTACGGCATAGTTTGTGGGTTCTCCATCACAGCCTATGTTGCATGCATTGTGAAATTGGTACAAACAGAAGAAGATGTTACACTATTGCGAGCCAAACGTATCATCACAATTCTAGGGGACCAAAAGGATGTTTTGAGCTCTATACAAGGGTACAAAACTATAGTACTTTCCAATGATATCCCTTTGTCGTATGACCTTATGAGGTTGGTGAATAAAATGAGATCCTATAATAACAAAAGATCCAGTATAAAAAAATACTATGCAGATTTCAAGAGACGCTACTGCTCGAATCCATGGATAACCCTCTCCATCGTGGGCGGCATCTTATTGTTTGTCCTTACTTTTATTCAAACCGTACTTTCTTTTATTCAAACCAAATATAGTGTGCTTACCAACAAAAACCAATGATTGCGCTAAGCTAAGTATACACCTATATTTGTACATCATCTTGTATCCTTAATTTATTTTCTTTTATTTCATAATATCATGTATCCAATTTCAATTGTGTGTGTAGCAGAGGTTTATCTTTATTCAAATCACTATGTTGTGCTATCATGTATGTTGTACCTTATTTTCAATGTAATTCATTTGTCATTTTTATGTGCTTATGTGGGACCATGTGTGATTTTTATCTTTTTTTCTTGTCGTACAGTATTAGTTCTCCTAACAAACCAAGTATATATTCAACTATTAATTATTATGTATAAATCTTTCTTTATTAATTTTGAACTTTTCTTGTGAGGGTATAAACTTCCTCCTCCTGAGTGTTTCTCCCAAAGTTATAATCTGTGATATTATTCAATTTACTCCCATGCCAATAATCAATAAAAAAAAAATTTAAGGTTGATTTTTTTTAGGACAAAAAAAAAGTACAGAAAGAAAAAAGAAAAAGAGGAGGGTTCAAATGCCTCCATTTTTTGTGTCTCCATCGTGCCTCTATTTCAAAAAACTTTCATATCTCAAAATTTAAAACTGAAAAGTCAAAATAATGCCGTTTGTATATTTGCACGCATAAAAATTATGACATTTCAACTTTGTTTTAGTTGTCATGATGAGCTTGTAAAAATGTACTAATGTGGATAATTTCTAAACGTTGATTTTTCAACTTATTTATTCACATAAAAAAAATCAAAATGTGATAATATTTTATAAGCACATAGAGAAAATAACATATATCACATCTAACGGTTTTATTTTGACGTTTATGATTTAATTTTTGATTTATTAATTAATGTTTTAAAAATAGAGAATGATGAAGGCAACAAAAAATGAAGGCATTTGAACCCTCCTCAAAGGAGAATATGTAGTTTCTCATACAATTACAACCCTGCAACAATTATATAGTAAAAAAGGGAAAACTTCTAGTGTACCCGTACAAATTTATAAAATAGCCAATTTCCCCATAAAACAACATTATATCCTATATCCTCATAAAAATTTAATTTTTTTCTACCCTTTTATTTGTTTAATATTTTATTTACTTATTTTAAAAACTGAATTGACAAGTTTGCTCTACCATTTCAAATAGAGGTGTCCCTTACATTTAACCTCCTTCCTCTCCTATGCTTCCTACCTAATATTTCCTTCTGCTTTTTTTTATTATAGGAGATCGCACATAAATTTTTTTTAGCCCCAGATTCTTCCTTGTGTCTTTCTCTCTATATATATACCCCATCTATCCTTAAAACTCTACGGAGCAACCATAAATTCTCTCTCTAACCAACCAGAAGCGGCGGGGTTCTCAACATTTTGGAGCAACTCTCGATGTGGTAAAAGAGTTCTTCAAATTGATCTTAGATAAAAAAATTGGATCTAATTGTTTTTGCGAAGAATGTGCTGTTTGTTGGATTTTTTACCAACCTCGTTAGATTTAATGCCAACATTGAGCAAATATGTAATCTAATTATGGATTGTTTACTGTCATATATGGTTGTCAATTAAAGTGATCAAAGAAGGTCCATAAATGCGGTTCATAAATGTGTATAACAATTTAGGTAAATATCAAATCATTGATGGACTAATTCTGAGATTTGCAATTTAGAAAACTGTCATTCAAGAGGATTGTGTGGGCCACACGGATATCAATGCGGCTACACGGATTTTGATGTGACAGCACGGTTTTTGATGAAGTCGCACAAAATACATTTTTCAAGTTGGCAGATAACCAGATAGATTACTATATATAACGATTGGTCCCCAAGACACAAGATAACACAAAAAAACACAGAAACTGAAAAAACATTTTTCTCTTTAGAAAAATACAGCGTGGTGTGCCTTATCTTCTTCTTCCACCATCAAAGATAGATAAGATAAATTCATTAGGAAATTTGGAGAGGATTTCTCAAGAGCCATATATTGCTGTCTTGGAAGACTTGATCCACGACCATACGACGAAAAGACGAGAAGGGCTTCTTGCCATTGAAGACTTGTCTGGTACTCACGGAGACGACTGTTGCTCTACCAAGGCTTTAGATATTCCATGACAAACAGCATAGAATCCGGTATTATATTCCGCACTTCTGATCTATGTTTTGGGTCTCTTTGGCCACAAATAGTCAATAGTCTTCTCTTGTCCACTTTGACCATTTGCCTCTATAAATCTCTAAAGTTTTCTAATTTTCCTTCTCAGCATTTGGAGAAAGAGCTATAGAGACGAAGACAAAGCGTCCAGTCATCTTTGGTACTTATCTCTACATTTTCTCTCTAATTCTCAGCATTTTTTTTTGTCCGATCGGTAAATTTTCACAACAGTTTCAGTGTGTGTATGTTTCCTATATCTATTTGTGAATATTGTTGTGTTGGGAAATAATTTTTTATTTTCATATCCCAGATAATGTGCGCCTTTTGTTTTGGTTACTTTATATCTATTACTGATCAGGCCGTTCTGTTAGTAAGATTTAGTTTGCAGTAGATTTGTATACGTAGATCGTTTAAGGTTGTTATCAGAATTCTAGTTTTATGTATTAGGCAGAGTGTCTCGCTTGTAACACTTTTTATATATCTAGGCTTAACATTACGTTCACTCTTTAACTATCTGAAGGGCTTAAATCGTGTATCAAGTCACATGACTATTAATAATATTTAGACTAAAAAGGAAAGGTGTATATCTCATTGTCTAATTAATTATATATATTATCTGTCATCTTATATTGACCTTTGTTATTAAAGTAGGAATATAATTACATACAAAGTTTTCTTTTCGGTGTTTGTTGTTTTATCTAGGATATCAATGAAACGTTTTTATCCGTTTACCCGATCCATATTGTATTTGATAAAATGGATATGATCAAGTAAGAATTTTTTTTCATTAATTTAGCATGTATGGATATAGTTAAGAAATTTTTTGTTAGTTTATCGGATAAGGATATGGATAAAAGCTATTTCGTACTCGTTAGATGGTAATTGATAAAACAAAATTTGATATTTGTACGAATAACTATATAAGTATTACTATTATGAATTATTACATTGATTTTACAACATTTTATATAATATTTTTTAGGAAATTATATTAAAATTAATTTGTCCAAAATAATTTACTTTATTTTGTTTAATTACATTATTTACACTATTTTTTTATACAACATTTTATATAATTTTATTATTTAACATAAAATTTATATCATGTTATTTAATTAATAATTTACATTTTAAAATAATGGTATAAAAATAATAATTTTTTTATTTAATGGTCGAATCTGCACAGCTTGCTACACTGAGAGACTAAGAGTGAGAAGCAGAGGATCTGTAGTCTTCTCTTGTCCTCTACAAATAATCTCCTATGTTTTCTAATTCACCTCATCATCATTTCGAGAAAGAGCCATAGAAACAAAGACAAACGTCCTCTCCTCTTTGGTACTTTTCTCTCTAATATTTCTCAGCATCTTTTATTTTGTAGTAATTTTTATTTCTCCTAATCTTAGTTGGATCTTAGTAGATCGTCCGATCGGTAAGTTTTCACAACAGGTTCGATGTATGCTTTCCAGATCTGTTTGTGAATTGTTGTGTTGGGAGATTTGTTAGTTTCATATCCGAGAGAATTTGTGTCTTTTGTTTTTGTTTGCTTTGTTTTTTCTCTGCTTATTCAGCTCATAGTAAATGGTTACTTTATATCTGTTACTCAGGCCGTTATCCATCACTAAGATTTAATTTTCGTTTAATTTTAAAATTAAATGAAGATCTGACTTGTAGTTTATATAGTGTTGGTCAGAGAGTGATTCGTTTGTAACAATTTTTTTCTAGGCTTAATTGCTTCAAAACTACGTTTCAATCTTTAGCTGTTTTAAATTTAAGGGCTTAATGCTTCTACTGTTAGTCAAATTGCATATCGATATTTAGAATAAAATATTTATTATTACAATTTGGTCAAAACAGAAAATACTATTATTTACAAGTACTTGTATTTTACATACTAAAATGTGACTAAAGTTTACGTTAGTCTAATAAAAGAAAGGTATCTCATTGTCTGATGAATTATATATATAATTAATGTGTCATCTCATATTGCTATTACATGGCCGTTGTTATTTAAGTGCGAATTATTTATGAAGTTCTCTTTTCACTATCTGAAAAAAAAGTTCACTTTTCGGTGCTTAATTGTTGTTTTACCTCTGTAATTGATAAGTTTTCACGTCAAACTAAGCAACAAATTATCTAAGCAACGCTTAACTTTTGATTAACCTGCATGCTTATTCGATTAGCATCGAAAATTATCAATATTTAACAATATTTATATTATTTCAGAAGAGCTTGAGGTTGTTTGTGGATTAATCAGCCGGAAGGGGGTCAGAAATGAATGATGCCGTACAACCAGTAGATGAAATATCACCCGCATCAAAAGAATTGAAAGATTGCGTAGTGACCATAGAAGCTCGACTAGACAACAGTATTGAAGAAATACCACCAACCAGACCACCAATTAAAAAAATACCATCAATATATGGTAATTGGAAATGTTTGGATGATCATTTTCAGAACGTCCCTTTCTTACCTCAAACCAACATGCGGTTTTATAATCTCAACGTACAATCATACCTTGAAGAATTACAAGTGGAGGAAGATGACCTATGGAGCTACTATGGGGGGGTCGATGAACAATTCTGTGCTGAAAATAACAAACGCTTCATAGAATACCTATTGGCCAATAGTTGCTTCTTAATATTTGCGTTGGTTATGTTAACATCTAATTCGAAACTACGTGAGGTTTTTTCTGGATCTGCCGAAAATGATCAAATGTTCAATGAGTATAAAAAATTAAAAAAATTTATACTAGGTGAACGAGTGGGGATCCGGCGTTACATGTTGACCATGGACTACCAGATACCGTGGTTTGTTGTCGAGGCTGTATATACAAAGCATTCCAACGTAAGCAGCAAGCTTAATACCCCAATCCACGAACTTGTGATCTCAGCCTTTGACTTCTTCCATCCAGGAGTGCCCAAGTCCAAACTGCATAATAATACCATTACCGTCCCCCAATATGGCTTCCAACATCTACTACACATCTTCCATTGGTCTCGAACCCCCGAAGGGAAGTTTCATGAAACAGATTGTGGTCACTATATGAAAGTCATCTCTGTTAATCCTAGTGCAACAGATGCAATTATGTGCAACTGTTTTCAACAAGCATGCCACCAGTGGCTTTGACGTGACTTTCTATGAGACGATATTCTATGAGACGATATTCAGATAATAAGTCGATTGGCCGCTTCCATATACCTAGTGCAACAGAATTGCAATTATCTCAAACTGTTTTTATAAAGGATGAGGGTGGCTCCATTGATGTGTGTTACTCTGACAACAGGAGGTTATCTGGAGTGATGCAATTAACACCCTTGCACATTTTGCAATACAGCAGTGTACTCTATGAAAGTCTTATAAGATTTGAAGAGCAGTACAATGACTGTGGAATCCCCTTCACGGCCTATATTGCATGCATGGCATGCTTGCTAAAAACAGAAGAAGATGTTAGAGTATTGCGAGAGAATGGTATCATCCCAGCCACAACGTTTGATGACAAGGATGTTTTGCGATTTGTACAAGAGCTCAAAACTTTTATTTCGGGTAATCTCTTTTTGCCGAATGAGCTGGTCATTTTGGAGAAGAAGGTGATGGAACATCATAAAAAAAGTGTCTATAGAGTAATTGGAGAGTTCAAGAAACGCTATTGCTCGAATTCATGGATAATCATATCTGTCATTGCCGGTATCTTACTGTTTGTCCTTACTTTTATTCAAACCTTATATGGAACGCTTAGCTACTACAAACAATGATTGCGCTAAGCTAATTGTATACACCTATATTTTTACATCATCTTGTATCCTTCTCTTTTATTTCATAATATCATGTATGCAATTTAAATTTTGTGGGGGACCGGTGGTTTATCTTTATTCAATTAACTATGTTGTTTCTTGTGACATCGTGTATGTTTTGTAATTTTTTTTCAATGTAGTTCATTTGTCATTTTTACCTTTGCTCTCGTTGTACAATATTATTTCACCAAACAAACAACTTATTCAACTATATAAGTATGAGGATATACAATTCCTCCGAATCATTTGTCATTTTTTATGTGTCTATGTGCATGGGACCATGTGTGGTTTTTGGATTTGCTCGTCGTACAATATTAATTCATCTAACAATCAAGTCTTCAACTATTAATTATGTAAGGATCTTTATTTATTAATTTTGAACTTTTCTTATGAGAGGAGGTATACTTCCTCCTAAGTAATTATCCCCAAATTTTCATTACTTGCATTATTTAATTTACTCCCATGCCAATAGTCAATAAATCTAAGCTTTATTCCATCAAAAATTTATGATTGATATTTTTTATGACCTCTCTTCAATCAATAATAAAGAAAAGAAAAGAAAAGAAGAAGAAAATTAATGATAACAAAGTGACACAAGGTCTTATTTTAGTTCTACCAGCTTTTTAATGGCATTAGACATGCTCAAAAGTATTCTTATATAAAAACATGACATTACAGCCCTGCAACAATTACATAATTGTTGCAACTTGTATTTTGATATTTCTCACTCAAAATGTAGTTAATGATAGAAGTTCATTGTACGAAAATAAAAAATCCAGGGTTGCAATTATAATATGTAGGCAGCATGCTAAACCCCTAACTGGAATGGAAATCCATTCTGGGCTCCATTTAACTGTAATTCATTTATAAATTTAAAAGGCCCAAGAATTCCTCACTGGGCCCAACCCATTTCCGGATCCCCTTCTTAAACTTTTGATCAGGGGTAAATTTCACACTTCACACATACGAAAAGAAAAAGAAAATTGAAAGGGGAAAAGAATTGAAGCAGCATGGTCGGCTTTGTTATCCCCAAATCAGTATCTTCCGATTTGCCCCCTGTAATAATAATTATTTTCTGTATCTCATATCTGATTCATTGATTCCTCTTTCTCTCTCTCTCACTCTCTGTCTCTGGACATTTCTGGAATTCAAAAGCGCTTTTGTGTGATTTTGAGGAATTTGAGAGATTTTTTATGTAAAATTTGGTCTCCAAGCACATCTTAATATAGATTGAATGTTGAACGGTTTGAATCGACTGTTTAGACTTCGAAAATGTAAAAACTGAAGCGTTTGTTCCACAGTCTAGGAACAAACGTTTTGATATTAGCCACTCACTATATATATATATATAATGTGTCATCTCATTTTGCTATATATAGCCTTTGTTATTTATGTTGGAGTATTCTATGAATTAGTTCTCTTTACCGTGGTAATTTGTTGATGTGCATGAAGCCCTTTATTTATCTGTTTCATATTGCATTTGATAAGACAGATATGAGTAAGATTCTTTTTTTGTTAATTTAATGAGTATGGATACGGATAAGAATAATATGTCGATGAGGACCGGTGGTTTATCTTTATTCAATATTCACTTTGTTATTTGTTGTGGCATCCTGTAAGTTTTGTAATTTTTTTTTTCAATGTAATTCATTTGTCATTTTTTTTGTGCCTATGTGCGACAATGTGTGATATTTACCTTTGCTCTCGTTGTACAATATTATTTCACCTAACAAACAACTAATTAAACTATACAAGTATGTATGGATCTTTCTTTATTAAAATTGAATTTTTCTTATGGGGACATACAATTCCTCCTCAATCCTTAGTGTTTCTTCAAAAGTTCCAATTTCTGATATTAATTAATTTATCCCCAAGCCAATTAATAATCTATAATTAATTTAAATTAATCTACTCGATCCCATGCCAATAGTAAATAAATCTATGCTGTTTGTTGTGCCATCGTGTTTGTTTTGTACTTTTTTTTTTCCAATGTAATTCAATTGTCATTTTTTATGTGTCTATGTGGGACCATTTTAATTCATCTAACAAACAACTCTTCAACTATTAATTATGTATGGATATTTATTTATGAATTTTGAACTTTTCTTATGAGAGGAGGTATACTAATTTCTGATATTATTTAATTTACTCCCAAATTACTAATTTCTGATATTATTTAATTTACTCAAATGCCAATAGTCAATAAATCTATGCTTTAATCAATCAAAAAATTTATGATTGGTATTTTTTATGACCTCTCTTCAATCAATAAAAGGGAAAATGATAACAAGGTGACACAATGTCTTATTTTAGTTCTACCAGCTTTTTAATGGCACTAGACATGCTCAAAAGTATTCTTATATTTTGGCGGAGTACACATGGAAACTTGACAATTACATAATTATTGCAACCTGTATTTTGATATTTCTCATACAAAATGTAGTTTGTGATTGTTAACAGAAATTCTAGTTCAAACAGAAGTTCAGCTATAGGATTGTACCACAATCCAAAATCAAGTGTTGCAATTATAATATGTAGAGACAGTATGCTAAACCCTTAACTGGAATGGAAATTCATTCTGGGCTCCATCGAATTGTAATTCATTTATAAATTAAAAAGGCCCAAAATTCCTCACTGGTCCAACCCATTTGTGCTTGCCAAGAATGGACAAGACCGGATCCCCTTCTTAAACTTTTGATCAGGGTTAATTTGACACTTCATACACAAGAAAGAAAAAAGAAACTTGAAAGGGGTGATGGGTCCGGCTCCCCTAAAGTAACCCAATCTTTGGGTTTTGGATCGAGATCGTCCAATTCGAATTCGTCGCTTGAGATTGTCTAGGGATTTGATTTCGTCGTCGAGATGTGTGCGCTCACTTCGGGGATGGACTTTTGCGTATTCAAATCGGACGGTCTCGATCCAAAACTCAAAGATTGGGTTACTTCAATAGATCCGAATTCGAAAAGAATTGAAGCAGCATGGTCGGCTTTGTTATCTCCAAATCAGTATCTTCCGATTTGCCCCCTTAATAATAAAAAATATTTTATGTATCTTATATTTGATTCACTGATTCCTCTCTCTCTCTCTCACTCTCCGTTTCTGGACATTTCTGGAATTCAAAAGCGGTTTTGTGTGATTTTCAGGAATTTGAGGGATTTTTTTATGTAAATCTTTGGTCCTTGAGTTCAGTTCCAGGAATTTTCGAGGTGGCATTGGTAAGTTGGCAGATTTTTTTTTTTTTTTTTTTTAAACTTGGTAGTGGCTACCAAGGTTGTATTGATAAATGTGATTACAACAACGAGTCCTATACTATTACATCATACATCATTTTATCAATTAAGTGACAACGCCAGTTTCCTCTATAATTAACTGACTATTCTAATACACCTCATACGGCTGATATCCAACATTCCAAATGACTCGTGAGAATCATCCATCAGATCATCATGTATCAAATCATTCCTTATAACTCGAATAGATCATTTATCCAATTATCTGGTGCAACTTGTCATGATATGTATTTTTGACTTGCTTTGTTCTTCGGACGCGGCAACTAAACTTGCAAACATCTCAAACATAGAAACTGTAAAATTCAATGTTTATATGTTTTGCAAATTAGTCAAACAACACAAAAGATTCAGATAGCAATCTCACATTCAATATATGAATCCGTCAAAATAGGAATTTAAATAGATGTTTATATGCTTATTCAATATATGAATCCGCCAAATTAGATGTTTATATGCTTTTGTGCCTGGATGCAATCGATAACATTTCAAAAAATAAATCCGTCAAAAATTAATAAATTATTCCTATCAAACATTAAATATATAAAATAAAATAGGCAATATAAATTTAAATAGTAAAGCAGTGAAATTTTGTCGGTTATATATTATTTAAGCTAGCTAGAATTCCATAATTTCATCAACATAATTTCAAGATGAATTCAGCCGAAGCCCAATGTATAGCTTATAAACTCCTACAAAATAGGAGTATTAATTATACTAATTAACGGTACAAGTGCACATGCAAATAAAGAGCCTGGCTTCTTTTATTGTCGTCCTTTTGCATGGAATATGTTTCTTTAATTAAGATGCATTAGTTGTCTAATTAAAGTGAGAAAAAAGGGGGAGGGAGAGAGAGAATCCAAATGTCCTATATATCTTCAAGCAAAACCAATTTGACCTTAGAATATAATAATACCTTTGCTTGTGAAGTAGGTTAGAGACATGCAGTTAATATTATTCCAAATTTAACGAATATTTCTGCAAATGGCCCAACATATCTCGTCGCTACTGTTACTGTCTTTTTTACATCCAAGTCAGCAATTAATGGAATAATCTGATGTGGATTAATTGGTCCCAATAACTTTTACATTTCAGGGGTCAACAAAACAAATTTGGAGCGTCGCTATTTCGTGGGCATTTAATTTCCATGGCTTAATCTTAAAAATTATTGTACAATTTGAGAGCATCTAACGCAAATGCAGAGATACGTCTTTATATACCAAACAAGGTCTTTAATTAGGGCCGAATCCGGTCAGATTAAAATTTTCATATATGAATCCGTTGGAAATTAATAAATTAAACCTATAGAAACACTAAATAAATAATGTAAAATATGGAAATGAAATTTAAATAGTGAAGTTGTGAAGTCTTGTCCGTTTTATATATATTATTCAAGCTAGCATTAATTACAAAATTTCATCAAGATTATCCATTATAGAAATTTGAAGCATATTCATAATGTCAAGATGCATCCCAACCGTACACAAGCCCAATGTATGGCTCATAAACTCCTACAAATAGCAAGGATCATTAATTAATTTTCAAATTAACGGCACACACACGTACATTCGAGAATAAAGAGACTAGTTCTTTTCCTTGTATTCCATTGGAATGGAATATATATATATATAGGTTTCTTTAATTAAGATGCATAGTCTAATTGAAGCGATAAAAAGGCAGAGAGAATCCAGATCATGTCCTATATATGTTCAAGCAATACCAAATTCACATTCTTTTACCTTAGAATATAATAATGTCTTTGCTTGTGAAGTAGGTCAGGGACATGAAGGTAATATTATTCCCAATTTATGTTATATATAAGAGTGACTACCTTACCTGGGTGTATCCTCGTAGCCTAATATAATATATATGTCTCCACTTGTAATATATAACATCAATTGTTTAAGAAGAGCTTGAGCTTGTTTGTTTATTTATGAATTGATTAATCAGTAGGGAAGAGGAAAGGAGTGTTAATTCGTTTGTGGATCCAGATCATAATAGATTCTCCGATCGGTAAGTTTTACCCATGTTAATTTGATTATTTGTGGATTGATTAATCGGGAAGTGGAAATGAGTGTTTGTTTGTTAATCCATATCATAATAGTTTCTCCCTGTTAGTCAAAAAATGGCTGTTTAGCCCGACTAATCGGCCGATTAGTCGTTGGCAGAGTCCAAACCGTTACGAATCGTCCGTTTTCGTTTATACGATCAATTAATTGGTCATTTTTATTATTTTTTTTTCTGCATTTATCCTTTATAAGTATTATATTTTGTCTTGTCTTATCTGAGTTTTTCTAAAGTACAATTTCATATATAATTGTCCAATATATACAGCTCGCTACACAGAGAGACTTCGAATGCGTAGCAGAGGATATATATGCGTAGTCTTCTCTTGTCCACTTGACCATTTGCCTCTATAAACCTCCTTGGTTTTCTAATTCGCCTGGAGAAAGAGCCATAGAGACGAAGACAGGCGTCCTCTCCTCTTTGGTACTTATCTCTACATTTTCTCTCTAATAACTCTCAGTATCTTAACTTTTTAATACTAATTTTTATTTGTCCTATCGGTAAGTTATCACAACAGGTTCAGGTTATATATATATATATATATATATATATGCTGATAGATGTTATGAATATATAGTTGTGTTTGGATATTTGTTAGTTTCATATCCCACAGAATGTGTCTTTTGTTTTGGTTACTCTATCTACTAGTAAGATTTCGTGTAGATCATTTTAGGTAGATGGCCTTGTTTGTAACAATTTTTATATATCTAGATTTTAACGCTACGCTCCGTTTCAAATCTTTAGCTATATTAAGGGCTTACATCTTGTATTTAGTCAAATGGCAATTGATAATAGTTAGAATAAAATATTTAATAGCACAATTTGAGCAAAATGGAAACTATTATTGACATTTATAAGTTGTGTTTTACATACTAAAATGTGGTTGAATTTTTTAAGTTAGTCTAAATGGCAATTGAGAAAATATTTCTCTTTTTTAATTTATTGCTGACGTGGCGTAATAGAAACTCTAAAATTAATTTTGGGATGTGAAAGTTTAGAAATTTTAGAGGCTTTAGTTTCTAAAAAGTGATTAACAGTTATTTAGAAACTCATTTGAGTTGCTGGGATGGAGATGCTCTTAGAAGAAGAAAAAAGACCAAAAAGACTATCTATCCATAATGAAAATCAAATAATTTATAAATAACGAGGGAGGCCATGGTACTTAGCCATGTGCATATTGGTCTATGCTATATATGGATCAATATCTTTATTTTCAAAGTCGAAACAATTGATCCGGCCATTATACATTAGTAAGATTTAATTTCCGTGGAATTGTGTAGATCATTTTAAGATAAAATGATGATCTGACTTGTATTTTATAGTATTAGGCAGAGTGCTTCGTTTGTAATTTTTTTTTCTAGGCTTAAACTCTGCGTTTCAATCTTGAGCTATTATAAATTTAAGGGCTTAATAATGCTTCTACTGTTAGTCAAATGGCATATTAATATTTACAATAAAATATTAATTCACATAATTTGGTCAAAACGGAAAATAGTATTCACATAAATAAGTTGTATTTTACATACTAAAATGTGACTGAAGTTTACGTTAGTCTAAAAAAAGAAAGGTATCTCATTGTCTGATGAATTATATATATAATTAATTTGTCATCTCATGTTGCTATTGGATGGCCGTTGTTATTTAAGTGTGAATTATCTATGAAGTTTTCTTTTTGGTGCTTAATTTGTTGTTTTACCTGTTTGAATTGATCAGTTTTCACGTCAAACTAAGCAACAAATTATTTAATGAAGGCTTAACTTTTGATTAACCTGCATACTTATTCGATTGACAGCTAAAATATTTAATCACGTTCTATATTATTTCAGAAGAGCTTGAGCTTGTTTGTGGATTAATCAGCCGGAAGGGCGTCAGAAATGAGTAATAATGATGCCGTACAACCAGTAGATGAAAAATCACCCGCATCAAAAGAACTGGATGATCAGTGGATTGTGAACATAGAAACTCTAGTAGAAGGCTACGATACTGAAGAAATACCACCAACCAGACCACCAATTGAAGAAATACCATCAATTTATGGTAATTGGAAACGTTTGGATGATTTTGGGGACGTCATGTCTTTCTTACCTGAAACCAATAGGTGGCAATTTGTTGCATTTATGAAGCGGGCGTTTGATCTCAAGGTACGTGAATGCCTTGAAGAATTACATAACAATGAAGATAAGGTCTGGAGGTACTATTGTGGGGTCGATGAACAATTTAGAGCTGAAAATAGCAAACCTTTCATAGAACACCTACTGGTCAATAGTTGCTTCGTAATATTTGCGTTGGTTACATTAACAAATAATTGGGAACAAAACAAAATTTTGTATGGATCTGCCGAAAATGAGGATACAAAAATGCGAACGTTCAATGAGTATAAAAAATTCAAGAAATTTATACGGGGTGAACAATTCAGTATCCGGCGTTACATGTTGACCATGGAGTACCAGGTACCGTGGTTTGTTGTCGAGGCTGTATATACAAAGCATTCCAACCTAAGCAGCAAGCTTAATACCCCAATCCACGAACTTGTGATCACATTCTTTGAGATTATCAGACTAGGAGTGCCCAAGTCCAAACTGCATAATAATACCATTACCGTCCCCCAAAATGGCTTCCAACATCTACTACACATCTTCCATTGGTCTCGAACCCCCGAAGGGAAGTTTCATGAAACAAATCCAGGTTACAATATGAAAGTCTTCAATATTCATAGTGCAACAAACATGCAATTATCTGCAACTGCTTTCAACAAGCATGCCGCCAGTGGCTTTGACGTGACTTTCTATGAGAGGATATTATCTGGAGTGATCCAATTACCAACCTGGTACCATTTTCTACACGAAAATGAAATTTATAAAAATCTTTTAGCATTTGAACGGGGGTACGGCATAGTTTGTGGGTTCGCCGTCACAGCCTTTGTTGCATGCATTGTGCAGTTGCTAAAAACAGAAGAAGATGTTACACTAATGCGAGCCAAACGTATCATCCCAAGACTAGGGGACCCAAAGGATGTTTTCAGCTCTATACAAGGGTACAAAACTATAGTACTTTCCACTGATATCCCTTTGTCGGTTGACCTTATGACGTTGGTGAATAAACTGAACTCCTATAAAAAGAAAAGATCCAGTATAAAAAAATACTATGCAGATTTCAAGAGACGCTACTGCTCGAATCCATGGATAACCCTCTCCATCGTGGGTGGCATCTTATTGTTTGTCCTTACTTTTATTCAAACCGTACTTTCTTTTATTCAAACAAAATATAGTGTGCTTAGCTACAAAAACCAATGATTGCGCTGAGCTAAGTATACACCTATATTTGTACATCATCTTGTATCCTTATTTGATTTTCTTTTATTTCATTATATCATGTATGCAATTTAAATTGTGTGTGTACCGGTGGTTTATCTTTGTTCAATTCACTATGTTGTGCTATGATGTATGTTGTACCTTATATTCAATGTAATTCGTTTGTCATTTTTATGTGGGACCAAGTGTGATTTTTATCTTTTCTCTTGTCGTACAGTATTAATTAATTTTGTGTGGGACCAAGTTGATTTTTATGTATAAATCTTTCTTTATTAATTTTGAACTTTTCTTATGATGGTATATATTTCTCGTGAGTGTTTCTTCCAAAGTTGTAATCTGTGATATTATTCAATTTACTCTCATGCCACTAATCAATAAATCTATCCTTTAAGCAATCCATAATTTCATGGTTGCTTTTTTTTAGGACCTCTCCTCAATCAATAAAAAGAAAAAAAAAAGTACACAAAGAAAAAAGAAAAATATGTAGTTTCTCATACAATTACAGCCCTGCAACAATTATATAAATTTCAACATGTATTTCGATATTTCTCATACAAAATGTAATTTCTGATTGTCAACAAAGACTCAGTCTAGCACTAATCCAAACAGAAATTCATCAGTGATGCAATTCTAAAATTATACCGACAGTACCAGTATGCTAAGCCTCTTAACTAGAATTGGAAATCCATTATGGGCCCCATCTGATTGTAATTAATTTATTAATCAATTAAGGCCCAAAAATTCCTCACTGGGCCCAACCCACTTTTGCATGCCATGAATAGACCGGACTTTTGATCAGGCATAAAATTGACACTTCACACACAAGAAAAGAAAATAAGAAAATGTAAAGGGGAAAAAAATTGAAGAAGCATTGTCTCAGCTTTGTTATCTGATCCGCATCCTCTAAGGTAACATAATATTTTAGCTTACATCTAAGCCGTTCGATCAGTATCTGGACATCCGATCCGAGGTGTTAAGAAATATTGGACTAGAATTTGGCGTTGTTATCCTCAAACAAGTATCTTCCGATTTGCCCCCTGTAATAATACAAATTATTTTATTTATTCTCTCTCTCTCTTCTCAATCTCACTCGCCGACTAATTTTCTCATGAAGGCGAAATCTCTAAAGTCTAAAGAAACCCTCCGACGAGGTTTCTCTCTCTCTCTCTTGCAATTAATACTTGAGTTTAGTTCAATAATCAAGATTTATTTGAATCAGTCTAGACTCTAGACTTCGTTTGCAAGAAATGACTGCAAGTGGGCCCATTGTGTTTTCTCAATTTGAGACTTATTGTTACAGTCTTGATATGATTTAATTTCTTGGTCTTGGATTGCGTTAATTACTTGCACTAGAAATCATAATTTTCTGTTATTGAGGTGTCTATGTAGAGACAATATATCTTTGATTATAATTCGGGTAAATATTTTAACAGAGCAGTTTTGACTTCATGCAGAGCACAGATAATATGCAGTGCTGTTTTGATTCTATTGTCCGTGCACTGCATGAGGCCAAAACCGCTCTCTTGAAATCATTACCCTATAATTTCTCAAGTAATTACTCAAATAGTAAAACCTAATTGAAATATTGAAATAATTGAATGTGGGCCCCATTGCGTTTTTCTCAATGTCTTGTGTTGCTGCCCAATCAATTTGATTTAATTATATCTGATTGAATGTCTGATTTCATTTCTTGAAGTGCCTTATTTGCACTAGAAATTATAATTATTTTTCTGTAATTTAGGTGTCTAATTGAAATATTGAAGTATTGGTTACATTTTGGATCTATATTTCAGGAAAAAATCAGACTAAGCGCAGTTACTCTTCTGATTCATCTGACAGTGGCAGGAAGAAGCCACGTAAATTGAAAAAATTAAAGAAGAAACCTTGAAAGAAGTCTTCATCTTACTCGAGCGATTACTCTATCAGTAGTTGCTCAACTTGCGAAAACGAAAAGAGAGCAATGCAAAATCAAATGTAACAAAGGGTAGAGTTAGTACTGGTACCAAAGTATAAGGGAAGAGAGAGAGAGGCCGAAGCCGTAAAAGATCTAGGAGCTGTTCTACTTGTGGTGATAGAAGTGGAAGTCCTCGAAAAGGGAGAGAGAGAAGAGGAAAGCACGGATTTCGAGGCAAGATGATAGTGACATTGTATCTTCTTCAATGGATGAAGAGAGCAAGATACAGAGACGAGCAAAAGAGAGTGAACCAATAGCTGAGGTGTCACACAAAGTTGTACCAGAAAAGGCATCAGAGAAAGCTGTACCAGAAAAGACGCAAAATGACGATACAAAAAAAAACTGGGGTGGTGGTGGATGCGGAGTTAATATTGCGGAAAAAGACTCTTGAAAATTTCATAAAGTTACGTACACAAAGTTAAAAAATGTAGTATTAGTGAAGAAAGAGGTGAACCAGTTTTACATGAATCAAATGAAAGAGAACAATCCATTTTGGATGAACCCAGTAAACTAATTACTGATATGAAGTTGAATGGAAAAGACAAAATTGTCCCTGTTTCGATTAAAAGGCCTAATCTTATTAGGTCTGTTACAGTTATCCCAACAGAAAGGGAAGTTAGTGATGATAATACAAGTATACAACCATAGGTACGTATAATACCGGTGAAGTTTCGGATTAGGCCCAAAAGAGGAAAAGAAAGGAATTGGCCCAAAGGGCCCATTCTTTGTTTGTCTGCGTTGTTGTTACTGGACCTAAATCTAGTTAAATTTAAGTCACATCTCTTGTGCCACAACCTTACCCCTAGATCATAATATTGAGCATAAATGGCCACCTCTAGATTAATTTATTCGTACGAGGTGCAGATTTCATCATAAATTTAGAAGCTCCATCAGTTATAACTTCATGCAGGGCTATAGTCTGACCATATATATATAGAGAGAGAGAGAGATAGAGGGGTTGGCTAAGATGAAGGTGTTACCAATTTATTTTCGCAATTTAAAGTTCAAATTTGATCTGAAGTGCTTAACGTGTTCTCCATATTAAAATGTTCTTGTGGACCAAATTTTACATTTTTGAGATTTTTTTTTTATATTTTTTTTAAATCACTGTTTTTCATAATAAAAAATAAAATATGTAAAATTTGCTGAGACATGCGTGTTTGAAAATCGTGATATGATCTAAATTTGCTTCTTCATGATTTAACTTGTTGTACATATTGTTTAAAGTTTGATTTCAATCATCACGATTTTAAAAATAACATATTGAATTCAAGTTTCAAGCGGGCAAGGTTCCTTTATGAATTTTAATAAAGGAAGTTCCATTTCAGTATTAAATAAAGAGAGATAAAAAAAATCTCAATTCCATTACTAATACTAAAATTGAGAAAATCGAAATCCATTCCAATTAAATAATGAAAAATCATGTGTATTAATGAAAAAACTAAGAAGATTAAAAAAAACAATGATATAAAAGATAAATCCCATTTTTTGCAAATAACTATATAACTAATAGATTCGATTTCTTTTCTTTCAGTTATTTTTTTCTACATCTAGGGTCAATCGGTAACAAAACACTTCAGTATGTATTTAACTTTTTTTTATATAAATTAAAAAAAATTATATTGTGATACACTCGCTTTAATATGTAAAATAATCCAACTCAAATATATTGTTTAATTTTTATAATTTTTTCTCTTACTTTTTAGACTTATCATCTATATGTTTATTTTAATTAAAATTGTTAGGAATTAATTTATACTTGTTAATTGAATAGATGGATCAATCTTCTAACCAAAATAATGAGCTATCATCAACTTAATTGGCTCGAATTTTTGTCAATATGAGATTGAGAATTTCTAGAATATTTTACAATTTATTAATTTAGCATATCTTGATGTAATTTTTTTTATTGTAGTGCTAGTTGTACTTTTATTTTATTTTTTTAATCATCAGCTAAATGTCGAATTATTCATGATAATTTGCAATCAATAATTTTTCTATTTAAGTAATTTTGTCATTTTCTTTAGTGATTTTTGTACAAGTTTTTTTAATAAAATGTTAATTGACAAACTAAAGTTCTTTACAAAATATATTGATATATAAATAATTAATTCTTTTTTTTGTCTCTTAAAAATCTTAAAGATGAAACAAAAATAAATAATTAATACTTATTTCGTGATTCCAACTTTTGAGGAAAGGAATTATATAATAATATGAGAGAGAAACTGATTTTAAACAAATAACATTATAAAATATAACTTTTAAGGAAAAAATAATTTTTGGTAATATATGAAAGAGAATCGGTTTTAAAGCTAGGAAATACTTAATGAAGGGTAAAATTATCTATATATTAAAATATTTAGATACCTTTATGTTAATAAAAAAATGGGTAGTATTGATATCATAACCGAAAATTTATGGATATTCCTAGCAACTTTAAAATAATATACATGTCAAAAAAAGAAGAAAGAGAAGAAACAAAAGATACTATATATATGTGATATTACTGCATTTAATAAAATGTTTCGTATGGTGCAATACGTTTCTATTTGAAAATAACAACAATACTAATAATATATAGTTTATAAAATCTGAGTAGGTTAGTAGAGCTATATATATGATTCAGCTGTGAGAGAGAATCTAAGTTTTTCGTTTCTATTTGGGCCATATATTAGCTTTGGAATATTTTGTGTAATTCCACATTTAATGAATTAATTAAGACCCAATAACTTGTCATTGGACCCAATCCATTTTTGCATGCATTGAATGGACCGACTCCGTTAAAAAACTTTTGATCAGGGGTAAATTTGACACTTCGCACAAAAGAAAAGAAGAAAATGGGAGGGGGGCGCGCATTAGAGCAGCATGGTTGGCATTTGTTTTTGATCTGGTGGACGGACCGAATCTCGAAAATTCTACCCATCGTTGAGTTTAGCTAATCTAATTGACACATGGCATCTATCTTTCATCTAATTAATGAGATCTTCTTTAATTAGTTTGGAAATTGAAGGTGAAGAGATATGGAGGAAAGAATAAGTGTAATCCATCTATAATCAATTAATTAAATACAAAG
Source organism: Carex littledalei (assembly GCA_011114355.1). Taxonomy (NCBI): domain Eukaryota; kingdom Viridiplantae; phylum Streptophyta; class Magnoliopsida; order Poales; family Cyperaceae; genus Carex; species Carex littledalei. Next base: position 7,717,386 of record CM022098.1, on the reverse strand, counting down.
ATCTTCATTAAGTAGATGAAAGATGAATGTCATGTGTTAATTAGAGATTGACTAAACACAATAGAGGACAAGATTTTGAAATTTGGATCCATGTAGAGCAAATCGAAATATAGGACCTATGTAGTTTTATCGGAGATCTCAACTTATCAAGTAACTTTGTTGAAAAATTTATATGCCACATGAAAAATTTCACTTCTTTGAACCACAGAGAATTGAAAATCTAAGAATGGAGCAAGGGAGGCGGAGTCTAGTGAGGGACAAGATTTTCGGTTGCGATTTTCAAAAGCTCAGAAATTTAATGGATATTTCAGCAAATGGGCCAACATATTTCGTCGCTGCAGCTCTTGTATTTTTTACATCTAGGTCCGCAATTAATGGAATATTCGGATCTGGATTAATTGGTCCACATAACGCCTACATTTCTCGGCTCAACAAAACAAATTTGGAGCATCGCTAATTAGTAATGGACATTTTCTGGGCTTTTAAGAGCAACCAACACAAATGCATAGATGGGCTTTTCCTTGCCCAACAAGGGTTTTAATTGCCAAATTTATATATACCTCTACAGTCAATATATTATAAATTAGGACCGGATCGTACCAGATAACATTTCAGATAACATTTCGAAATATGAATCCGTTAAAAATTATTAAATTATTCTTATAAAACAGTAATGATATAGAATAAAATAGGAAATAAAAATTTAACAGTAAAGTTTTGAAGTCTTGTCGGTTATATATTATTCAAACTAGCATTCCAGATGTCAAATTAAAGTGAGAAAAAAAGGCAGAGAGAGAGAATCCAGATGTCCTATATATTTTAAAGCAATACCAATTTAACTTGCTTTGGCCTTGGAATATAATAATGCCTTTGCTTGTGAAGTAGGTTTGAGATATGCAGTTAATATTATTCCAAATTCAATGAATATTTCTGCAAATGGCCCAACATATCTCGTTGCTTCTGTTACTGTCTTTTTTACATCAAGGTCCGCAATCAATGGAATAATCTGATGTCGATTAATTGGTTCCAATAACTTTTACATTTCAGGGCTCAACAAAACAAATTTGAGTGTCGCTATTTAGTGGGCATTTAATTTCCATGGCTTAATCTTAAAAATTATTGTACAATTTGAGAGCATCTAATGCAAATGCAGAGATAGGTCTTTCTATACCGAACAAGGTTTTTAATTAGGGCCGAATTAATCCTGTCAGATTAAAATTTTCATATATGAATCCGTAGGAAATTAATAAATTAAACCTATAAAAACACTAAATAAATAAAATAAAATAGTGAATAGAAATTTAAATAGTGAAGTTAATTGTGAAGTCTTGTCGGTTATATATATATTATTCAAACTTGCATTACAAAATTTCATTAAAATGAACCGTTATAGAAATTTGAAGCATACTCATAATGTCAAGATGCATCTCAACAGCACCCAAGCCCAATGTATAGCTTATAAATTAACTGCTACAAATAGCAAGGAGCATTAATTCTTTTCCTTGTATTCCATTGGAATGGAATATATAGGTTTATTTAATTAAGATGAATAGTCTAATTGAAGCGAGAAAAAGGCAGAGAGAATCCAGATGTCCTATATATCAAGCAATACCAATTTCACATACTTTTACCTTGGAATATAATAATGCCTTTGCTTGTGAATTAGGTAAGGGACATGAAGGTAATATTATTCCCAATTTATGTTATATATAAGAGTGACTACCTTACCTGGGTGTATCCTCGATTCCTCGTAGGCTAATATAATATATATATATCTCCATTTGTAATATATAACAACAATTGTTTAAGAAGAGCTTGAGCTTGTTTGTTTATTTGCGAATTGATTAATCAATAGGGAAGAGGAAAGGAGTGTTAATTTGTTTGTGGATCCAGATCATAGTAGATTCTCCGATCGGTAAGTTTTACCCATGTTAATTTGATTATGTGTGGATTGATTAAATCGGGAAGTGGAAATGAGTGTTTGTTTGTGGGACATATTATTCCCAATTTATGTTATATATAAGAGTGACTACCTTACCTGGGTGTATCCTCGTAGTCTAATATATATCTCCACTTGTAATATATAACATCGATTATATTTTCTATACAGCTTGAGCTTGTTTGTTTATTTGGGGATTGATTCACCGGAAGAGGAATTAAAGGAGTGCTTGTTTGTGGATCCAGATCATAGTAGATCTCCCGATTGGTAAGTTTACCCCTGTAAATTAATCAGTTTTCACGTCAAACTAAGCAAAAAAATATATAATCAAGCCTAACTTTTGATTAACTGAGATATATATGGTTTTGTCATCCTTCTTTGATTAGCATATATGTATTCAATATTTATTTAATCACGTACGTTTCACATTATTTCAGAAGAGCTTCAGCTTGTTTGTGGATTAATCAGCCGGAAGAGGGTCAGAAATGAGAATTGATGCAATACAATCAGTAGATGAGATACAACTAGTAGATGAAATATCACCCGCATCAAAAAAAATGGATGACTGGGTTCTGGAGATAGAAGCTCGGCCCAGCCCGGACATCTCCCATGCAACCAACATTGAACACCCATCAATATTTGGTAATTGGAAATGTTGGGATGATTTTGGGGCCTCTTTCTTAACTGAAACCCAAAAGTGGATAATTGTTGCATGTATGACGCACTGCTTTGGTCTCAACGTACGTTCATACCTTGAATACATGCAAGAGAACGTAGATCGTGCCTGGAACTACTATAGTGGGGTCGATGAAAAATTCCGTGCTGAAAATACCAAAAGTTTCATAGAACACCTACTAGTCAATAGTGGCTTCTTAATATTTGGGTTGATTTTGGTATCAGGGGAAAAGCACCTATACGATAGTTGGTTTAAATTAATTTATGAATGTAACAATCCAAAAAGTCCAACGGATGAAGACATTCGAGCTATAATAGACTTGATAACAGTAGAACCAATTCGGACCAGTTGTTACATGTTGACTATGAACTACCAGATACCGTGGTTTGTTGTTGAAGTTGTATATACAGAGTTTTCCAACTTACGCAACCTTTTTGTTACCCCAATCCACAAAATTGCGAACTTATTCTGTCACGACTTCCAGTCTCTCCCAACAAAATCCAGTTTCTCTCAACAAAATCCAGTCTCTCTCAACAAAATTGTCAGTGGTACCGTTCCTAAAGGTGGCTTCAAACATCTACTACACATTTTCCATTGGTCTCGAACCCCCGATGGAAAGTATCTGGTGGATACGACAAGTAATTCGATTGGCCACTTCCATATACCTAGTGCAACAGAGTTGCAATTATCTAAAACTGTTTTCAGAAAGGATGAGGGTGGCTTCATTGATGTGTCTTACATTGACGGGACATTATCTGGAGTGATTCAATTAACACCCTTGCACCTTTTAGATTACAACACTAAACTCTATGAAAGCCTTCTAATATTTGAACGGCATTACAAGGATTGTGGGGTCCCCTTTGCGGCCTATGTTACATGCATGGCGTCCTTATTAAAAACAGAAGAAGATGTTAGAGTATTGCGAGCGAATGGTATCATCGCAAGCACGAGCTTTGACGACATGGTTATTTTGCACTATGTACAAGAGCTCAAAAAAATTATTCCTGATGGTCTCAAGATACCGAAAGAGCTGGTACTTTTGCAGGATAAGGTGATGGCACATTATAAAAGAAGTTCCTATAGAATATATGGAGAGTTCAAGAAACGCTACTGCGCGAATCCATGGATAACCATGGCTGTCATTGCCGGCATCTTATTGTTTGTCCTTATTTTTATTCAAACCGTTCTTTCTTTTATTCAAACCAAATATAGTGTGCTTAGCTACAAAAACCAATGATTGCGCTAAGCTAAGTGTGCACCTATATTTATACATCATCTTGTATCCTTATTTGATTTTCTTTTATTTCATTATTACTTATGTATGCAATTTAAATTGTGTGTGGACCGGAGGTTTGTCTTTATTCAATTCACTATGTTGTGCTATCATGTATGTTGTACCTTATTTTCAATGTAATTCTTTTGTCATTTTTATGTGCTTATGTGGGACCATGTGTGATTTTTATCTTTTCTCTTGTCATACTGTATTAATTAACCTAACAACCCAAGTATTCAACTATTAATTATGTATAAAGCTTTCTTTATTAATTTTGAACTTTTCTTATGAGGGTATAAACTACCTCCTCTTGAGTGTTTCTCCCAAAGTTATAATCTGTGAGATTATTCAATTTACTCCCATGCCAATAATCAATAAATATATACTTTAAGCAATTCATAATTTTAAGGTCGATTTTTTTTAGGACCTCTACTAAATAAAAAAAAAAAGAAAAACTAAAAAGTACATAGAGAAAAAAAAAAGAGGAGGGTTCAAATGCCTTCATTTTTTGTGCCTCCATCATTCCTCCATTTTAAAAAACTTTTATATCTCAAATTTTAAAACAGAAAAGTCAAAATAAAACCGTTGGTATATATGCATGTGTAAAAAATTATGACATTTCAACTTTGTTTTGGTTGTCAAGAAGAGCTTGTAAAAATGTACTAATGTGGATAATTTCTAAATGTTAATTTTTCAAATTATTTATTAACATAAAAACAAAATCAAAATGTGATAATATTTTATGAGAACATAGAGAAAATAACATAGATCACATTTAACGGTATTATTTTGACGTTTATGATTTAATTTTTGAGTTATTAACGTTTTAAAAATGGAGGCTTGATGGTGGCAGAAAAAAATAGAGGTATAAATATGTAGTTTCTCATACAATTACAGCCCTGCAACAATTATATAATAAAAAAGAGAAAATTTCTAGTGTACCCATACAAATTTCTAAAATAGCCAATTTTCCCATAAAAACAACATAATATCCAATATCGATCCCGTGAAAATTTAATTTTTTTTTCTACTATCCCCTTTTATTTGTTATTTACTTATTTTAAAAACTGAATTGACAAATTTGCCCTACCATTTCAAATAGAGGTGTCCCTTACTTTTAACCTCCTTCCTCTCCTAAGCTTCCCACCTAATATTTCCTTCTGATTTTTTTTAAAGGAGATCACACAAAATTTTTTTTTTCTCTATACATACCCCATCCTTGTGTGTCTTTCTCTCTATACGGACCCGGATGGCCGTCAGGCCGCAGCATCGCCAACCAGGTGACATCAACTGCCTCGAATTGCAGCCCGTTAACGCTCGACCCGTCGCCGTTTCCTCTCAAGCTCTCCAGTGCATCCACCACCGTTCTCCGCATTTCCCCCGCCATGTACTCCATCTTCACCTCCCCTTCTTTGTACGGCTCTTTCCTGGCGCAGGATCCTACCTTGTCCCATTCGCCCTCAAAATGCGCCTGTGTGAAGGTCGTAACAGCCACCAGCCTCTTCCGCCTATCACCACCCTCCACGTGTTGTTGGATCTCTCTTATGATTTCTCAAATTATGCACACACTCACGGATTGAAAGAATAAAAGAAGGAACAAGCAAATAAGACACAGAAGTATTTTTGTGATGCTCTCTAATCACATCGTTTTCTGGTTTTCTCATATATATAGACATAATACAAAACTGCCCACTACCATTACATCCCACGTTTAGAACTCTAAAATTAGACTAACCAATTTAAACTTTCCTTAAATAACTACTACTCTATTTCCAGCAACATGCTGATTCTAAATTCTAACTTCCTAAAATATAAACCCGTAAATAGACAACCCAAATTGGAGAGAGTCCGAACAGCTGGACCCGAACTTGTGTTTGGACTCGGACTATGGACTGGACTCGGACTTGGACAACTAGATTAACTCATCAATCTCCCCCTTAAGCTTGTTGTCCTCCACTGACGATCCGCACACCAATTCTTTCTCTAATCTCCAAGAATTTCGGTCTTGCAAGTGACTTAGTTAGAATGTCAGCCGGCTGTTCTTCTGTACAGACATGTTGTACCTCTATCATCCCTGATTCAATACAATCTCTTATGTAATGGAATCGGGTGTCGATGTGTTTGCTCCTCTCATGGTGGACTGGATTTTTACTTAACGAAATTGCGGACTGATTATCGATCTTTAGGACTACTTTCTTAACCTCTGTCTTTAACATATCAGCCAACAGTCGTCCCAGCCACACCCCTTGACATGCTGCAGCACAAGCAGCGATGTATTCCGCTTCACAGGAAGATAAGGCAACTACCTTCTGTTTTTGTGAGCACCAACTAATGGGGTTTGACCCAAGGAAAAATATTATACCTGAAGTGCTCTTCCGGTCATCAGTATCACCAGCCAGATCACTATCAGAGTAACCGGTCAGCACCAAGCCTCCTTCCTTCTTCTCGTAGACACAACCGAAATTCAAAGTTCCTTTCACGTACCGCAATATGTGCTTCACTGCGGCCATGTGCTCCGTCGTGGGCTTCTCCATGTATCTACTCACCATGCCGACAGAAAATGCTAAATCCGGGCGCGTGTGTAGCAGGTATCTTAAACTGCCGACTATACTTCGGTACAGAGTTTTATCTACAGGAGGATTTGTGCTTTCCTTACTCAACTTCAGGCGAGGTTCCATCGGAATCTGTGTTGGGTTGCAATCTTTCATGCCGCATTTGTCTAACACCTTTGTTGCATATGCGGACTGGTTGAGTGTGATCTTCTTAGAACTCTGACAAACTTCAATTCCTAAGTAATAGCTGAGTAACCCAAGGTCGCTCATACTAAACAACTTCTTCATCTGAGATTTGAACTTGTTTATGTCTTGGATACACTCTCCAGTGATGATTAGATCATCCACGTAAACTCCAACTATCAAATTCCCTTTTCCTTGGTTTCTTTTGTACACGGCATGCTCTAACGAACACCTCTCAAAATCGAGTGTCCTCAATGACTTGTCCAGTTTTGAATTCGAAGCTCTAGGTGCTTGTCGCAAGCCGTACAATGCCTTGTGCAGTTTTAACACCTTGTGCTCTTCTCCTTTTATTTCAAATCCCGGCGGTTGACTAACATACACTTCTTCTTCCAAATCACCATTGAGGAAAGCTGACTTTACATCCATATGATGCACCTCCCATCCTTCATGTGCCGCAATAGAGATCAGCAAACGTACTGTCTCTAGCCGAGCAACAGGGGCGAAAACTTCATCAAAGTCTATGCCTTGTCTTTGAACGTACCCCTTTGCCACTAATCTCGCCTTGTGCTTCACGATTCTGCCTTGAGTGTCCTTCTTTAGCTTGTAAACCCACTTTAGACCTATAGGTTTGTGGCTGTCGGGTAATGGAACGAGCTTCCAAGTTTCATTTTTTCGAATAGAGGAAATTTCCTCCTCCATTGCTCTTCTCCACATCGGATCTGCCTTGGCTTCTTCGAAATTTGACGGCTCCTCTTCTCCTAGTAAGCACAGACCCGAATACTGCAACTCTATTGGGAATGTTGCATCGTACAAGCTTTTGATATCACGCTCACCTCGTGGTCCTTGTAATAAACTCCCTTCGGATGTTGTAGGCTGCAGTACTTCGGTTGAGGCCGAACCATCAAAAGTTGCATCTGGAGTGTGTGGTGTACTTGAATCGGGGGCTCTGGATCTCGTGCTTGTCATTGGTGTTAGTTGCTGGTCTTGCTCATTAGGTAGGGAATGAACCGGATGTGAGAAATCTGCATCAGAGTCGCGTTCCCCGAACTCGTCTCCTTGCCTTGTCGTGTCGGATGAACTCGGAATAGGAAGGTAATGAACTGTAAACGAGTCTCCAACCGGTTGTGTCTCTGCCGCTGGATTTCTGCTCCATTCCCACTTCTTCTCCTCCTCGAACACTGCATCTCGTGTCACCACAACTCGTCTTGTCGCTGGATCGAACATTCGATAGCCTTTCGTATTCATATCATAACCAATGAACACCATTTGCTTGCTACGATCTGCCAACTTCGAAAGGTGCGGTGTAACTACTTTTACATGTGCAAGGCATCCGAAAATACGAAAATGATCGACACTTGGCTTGCGGTCATAGTATGCTTCATAGGGAGTTTTGCCGACGACGCTCTTTGTTGGTGCTCTATTTAGGAGATATACGGCAGTTGATACCGCTTCTCCCCAAAATTCGCCTGGGACTCCCTTGCTTTTCAACAAGCTCCTTGCCATGCCGACCACCGTCTGATTTCTTCGTTCGACTACTCCGTTCTGCTGAGGAGAATAAGGCGCCGTGAGGTAACGCCTAATTCCCAGCAGCTCGCAGTAATTCTTGAACTCATTTGAGGTGAACTCGCCGCCACGATCCGTGCGCAAAGCTTTCAGCTTGCTGTTTTTCTCCATTTCGGCTGCAGCTTTGACCTTCTTAAATGCCTCAAATGCTTCATCTTTATTTCAGATTAGTACCTGCCACATAAATCTAGTACAATCATCAACCAACAGCAAGAAATAGCGCTTCCCTCCGTGAGTAGCAGGGGTTATAGGGCCGCACAAGTCTCCATGCCACAGCTCAAGAGGTGACTTTGCTCGAAATTTCGCCACCGCTGGAAAAGGATTTCGGTGTTGCTTTCCAATCAAGCAACCATCGCAGATGCGGTCCTCATGCTCGATTACTGGTAGGCCGTGCACCATCTGTTTCTGACTTAGAATCTTCAAGGCATGAAAGTTCACATGCCCGTATCTTGCATGCCAGCGCCAAGCACTTTCTTTGCTTCTAGCCATGAGACATTCTGGTAGGGCCTGAGCAATGTGCAGCAGATATAAACGATTTCCTGACCTGCTCACTTTTGCTAGTAGTCTTCGTGTCCTGTCCAGGATAGTTATCACTCCTCCTTCAATTACAATCTTGCATCCATTCTCATCCAACTGACCAAGGCTTATTATGTTGCTCTTCAACTTCGGGATGTAGTAGACATTAGTAAGTACACGATGTTCACCTGTGAAGCATTCAAATAAAACCGAACCTCTTCCTTGTATTTCTACAGCCGAGCCATCTCCAAATTTGACTGACCCTTTAATGGTCGTGTCAATTTCAGCAAATTTTTCGATACAACCGGTCATGTGGTTACTTGCGCCGGTATCTAAATACCAAGCCTTGTCTTGGGTGCTGTTAATCTTTGGCACCACCTTGTCTTCGTGTAGTAACACTTGTTCGTTCTGTATTGCGTGGCTGAGAACACAAGTTTCAGCCATCAACAGTGCCGGTTCATCATCGGTTTGTGTTGTAACAAGATTGGCCCTCTCTCTTCGGTTTGGCTTGGGACAATCTTTTGCGAAGTGTCCATATTCATTACAATTGAAACACTTAACCTTGGATTTGTCGAAGTTGCGTGGCTTTCGGTCTTCGTTAGTGCGTTCACCATTTCCTCGACCTCCACCATATCCACGCCCGCGGCCACGACCTCTCCCGTGACGTCCTCCTCTTTTGGTGCTGCTGAAACCTTCATCTTTCTTTCCCTTTGAGCATCTTGCCTCCCACTCAGCTTGGGTAAGAAGTAGCTGTTCTCCACCGCCCTTTGTGTGTACTCGTCCTTTAAGTCCTTCCTCAAAGGTTCTGAGGCGGCCGATTGCTTCTGAGACCGACATGTTCTCAATATCGCCAAACTGCTCGATTGTTCCGATAATTTGGAGAAATCTATCTGGAACTGCGCTGAACAGTTTTTCAACAACTTCGCTGTCGTCGAGCTTCGTGCCCAGCGAGCGGATCTCACCCACCAGCGTGGTAAGCTTCATGGAAAACTCGTTTATTGTCTCTGAATCCTCCATGTGTAACTTGTTCAGTTGCCGTTTCAGCACCTGTACGCGTGCCTTCTTGACGCGATCTTCACCAACCCGCATCTCCCTGAGTGCGTCCCAAGCCTCCTTTGCCGTCTGCTTCTCCGCGATTGCCATCATCACGTCATCTGGCACGGCTTGAGAAATGGCTACCATGGCGCCTTGATCTTTGTCGTCGTCTGTGTCTCCACCTTCGATCACTGACCATACTCCTAGCGAACGCAAGATTATCTTCATCTTGACAGCCCATATGCCGTAGTTCGTTTCGCTTAACGTTGGATATTGGATCGGGATTGAGGCTCCTCTTGCCGTCGGTTTGACGACTGCAAGCGTCTTAGATTGATCTCCTTCGTCACCGGCCATTGCTTTTACAACTTGGCTCTGATACCAAATGTTGGATCTCTCTTATGATTTCTCAAATTATGCACACACTCACGGATTGAAAGAATAAAAGAAGGAACAAGCAAATAAGACACAGAAGTTTTTTTTTTGTGATGCTCTCTCATCACATCGTTTTCTGATTTTCTCATATATATAGACATAATACAAAACTGCCCACTACCATTACATCCCACGTTTAGAACTCTAAAATTAGACTAACCAATTTAAACTTTCCTTAAATAACTACTACTCTATTTCCAGCAACATGCTGATTCTAAATTCTAACTTCCTAAAATATAAACCCGTAAATAGACAACCCGAATTGGAGAGAGTCCGAACAGCTGGACCCGAACTTGTGTTTGGACTCGGACTATGGACTGGACTCGGACTTGGACAACTAGATTAACTCATCACGTGTCTCCTCCGAACCTCCTCCAGGGTTCTCCTCACCGCCTTGCGGAACACGTCAAAGAACCCGATCTCGGTGTGGTTGAACTCGGGGCACACGTGGCAGCCGATTATTTGCTCGTTCTCGTAGTAGATCCCGGGGATGAGAAACCAATGGCCGAGCGAAAAGACGATTACGTCCATCGATTCGAACTCATTTATCCATCTCTCGTCGAAAGAATCCAAGAAAACTCTATTGTGGCGAATCCCCTCTTTCTCAGATTTTTCAATTCGTTTTACCAGAAATGGCGACCAGTAGATCGACACGGTGGCATTGTAGGATCCAAAGATCCATCTTCGGTAGTGGTTCTCAGTGCTGTCCTGATACACTAACTCGGGATGGGATCCGCTCGCGAGCAGGCACATGAGAGATTCAGCCTGGTTGCGTGCCAGCGAGTCACCGATGAAGGCCAGGTGGCGATTCCTGATTATCTGGAGGAATGACAAGGGGTCAAATCGGGGGAGGCTGCATTTGGTGGGCCGCCATCGCCAGTAGAGGTAGCCGGTATCAGGTCGGCCATGGGCCATGCAATTCTGATTTTCTTTTATTGTGTTGCAACTGGTGCCGTTGTATAGAGGGCCCCGCTCGTCGCGTATCCATGTGCCGGAAGAGTAGTCACACTGCGGTAGCATCTGATTTTGAACCTTGAATTCTACAGAAATGGATATGAAAAGTGATGAAGTGTTTGTTTCAATTGAGAGATTTGTGTTGAGTTGTTGCAAATTCAAATTACCTTTGACTGGGGGTTGCACGAAACCATCATCATCATCATGGGAATGAATGTGAGAGGTGTGAATCTGGGGAGAAGATGTGGATCTGGCAGGGGCTGCTGGGTAGGGTTTAAGGAGGTGATAGTAATGGAGGAGAGCTAATGGGATCAAAACATAGAGAGTATATGTGAAAAGCTTTCTCGGATTGAGATGGTTTTGTTGGAGCGGCGCTTTCATTGGTGAGAACTAGCAAGTAAATTAAAGTAAAGGGGGAGGAGGATTAGGAAATGGGGAAAGAGTCAAATTGGAAAGAAATTGATTGATAGTTAAAGAAGAGAGTCAGCACCGGGCCACCAGGGTATGGTGCGCATGAGAGAAAAAGAGATGAGGTGAGTGAGATTCAGAAAATTGGCTATGATAATAACAAACTCTGTGCAGCTGTGGAGATTCCCTGTTGGTTATAAACTTAACAATATATATAGATAAGGAGAATGGTTAGTTGACTCTAGTACTGTGCCGACTTTTTTATTAATATCCAAAGTTAAATAGAAATTAATATTTATGCTCAGAATTCAGGGGTTTCGTCAAAAATGTCTAAACCGGCTCTCCCCATAAAATGGCCGGTTTACTCTTTTTTTTTTTTTTTTTTACACAAATTATTTTCTTCTTGTATATAGTGTAATTTTATTTTGTCATTGTATTGTAATATTATTTTCTTAACTATTTTTCTGGGTACTTATGTAACTCATACCGGCTCAATTTATTTTGGGATGCGCCAATTGGTGTGCATTTAATCTTTAAAGCTTATTTTGCTGTTTAAAGCACTTATTCAATTGTTTTAAATATTTTTCTGTTTATTTTTTATGTTGTACTATTATTTTAATGTTATAATATTTAGCATTATCATGATAATTTATTTTATCTGAAAAATATAAAAATAGTACCATAAAAACACACATACAAAAGAACCGAAATATAGGATAATCCAAATATACTAAACAAAAATAGTATACCAAATATAAATAGTACAAAACTAGCGACGATACTACTAAATCGGAGAGGGGGACCATCGCTGAGGCGGTACTCCGGCGTTCGTCCGGCGCTCGCGTGGCCAGGCTCTGTCGGTCTCCACACCAGCATCGGCGTAGCTGCGTATCCGCTCGGCGGTATCCCATATGTCATTACCCCTAGAGACTGTCGGTACTGGCGGAGTTGTACCGAAGATAGATGCGACGAACCCAGTCCCAAAGTCAGGCTGAGTATGAGACACGCTACCACTAGCCTCTCTATCATGCGGCATCTCTGTGCCATATCGGGTACTGGCGGTGTTGACATGAAACCCTCCTCATATACCCCGAACTCATGGAGACTACACAAGAGGGACTCGAGATCTGTAGTATCGGGCTCCTCAGGCGGTGGCTGTGGCGGCATCTCGGCTGGATCCTGCAATCATAAACCTAATTTAGTAAATTTGATTCTGAATGAAGAAATTTGTACAAACCTGACAGCTACTGAAGTATGACATACATGAGTCTGAACCGGACGTCCATGCTCGTCGTAGAATGCCGACCACCCAGTGTTGGACAATACCCAACGATGGTAGTCCCACTCTGGATGCGAATCGGGGGAACGTGGCATCTGAGACATCCTAACCGGGCTCTCGTCGGGCTCGGTCGGATCTATCTCACGCCAGTTGATGTTCTCTCCGGCGTCTCGCAGCATCGTGATGATCTTCCCACCGTGCCCGGAATCCTCAACCCAATTCGCATTCTTCTTGAGGGTGCGGTACCCAAACTGTCTCCAGTTCTTCTTTCCCAGCATGGCGATCCCATGCCCGCACTCCTTGATCGAGGCCAGAAGCTGAAAAAAAATTATTTTGTCAGATCAAACCTTGATAAACTATTCAGTTAGGGAAAAACTATGTAGTTTTAGGTGCATTACCTGGCGAGCCCACTTGATGCCGTTGGGATGGTAACCATCATTGGTTTTGACCCTGTCGCGGAGATGGGCACCATAATCGCCCTGCAGATAGACACTAGCCATGCAGATCTGCATGTATCAAGTATCGAACCTCAACTGGGGATGTCCCTGGGTCTAAAGACGAAATTGTTCCTGTTTCGGTTAAAAGGCCCTGCCTTAGCGAGTCGAAAGATATAACGGAGCGAAACAGAAATATGAATTTTCTGGACAGAAAAGGATGGTATTTTGCATGAATTTTCCGGTTCTTTGAACAATTTATATAAATTTTGTGAGCATTTAGATAATTCTTATGATTTGTTTAAGTTTTGGGCATTTTCTGTGATTTTTCTAGACACTCAGATAATTTATATGAATTTTCTGGACATTTCTGGAATTCAGAAGGGGTTTTGTTTGATTTTCAGGAATTTGAGGGAACTTTTATGTAAATCTTGGGTCCTTAAGTTCAGTTCCAGGAATTTTCGTGGCGGAATTGGTAAGTTTGCTGTTTCAAAGGACTTATTTGCTGGTCGGAAAACCGTGAGGGTTTGTTTTGCAATTGAGCAGGGCCTTTCTGCACTTGATGGATTTCAGCAGAGTTTACAAACAATATTTTTATATTTCATTTGAACTGTTTATTCTCCATTGTGGATTTCAGAAGAGTTTCCCTTTGACTCTTGTTCTTTTAAATCAAGGGGAGCTGAAAGATAGATCAGAGACTATCAGACACTCATGAAATGGGTGAAAGAACCGTGCCTAGGCTGGTTCAGACCCCAATAATTATCAAAAGATCCCAGTTAATCAAGAACCTCCAGTTGAGGTAAAATGACAATTCACAGCTCAAGATCAGATTCGATCTGGGCTTTTTGATATGAATCAAACGGTGCAGGTTGGCAAGGGACCTGAGACTGTTCCATTCCAATGGTTTTTTCTTAAGATAAATTGTAAAGATTTCTTCCGCTCTCTAAGACTAACAAAAGGTACCCAGAGTACAAGATCAGGCGGAGAGAGAAGAAGAAGAAAGAAAGATGAAGAGGTAGGGAGACATCTTACCATACATTACAGGGAGAATCAATGATTCGGTCTCTATACAAATCCGAATTTTCTATGACCAATAACATTATTAAAAAAATTTCTTCTAAGAAATCGATGTATTGATTCCGTGTTTGGTGTCCTTCATGTGAGATCGATAAAAACCAATCTATGTTCTTCTGACAAAATATTTCTTTTTATAAAAAAAAATTATGTGTGTTGTGGTTCCCTCTCACAGACTATGTTGTATGCATGATGTGCTTGTTACATACAGAAAAAATATGTTAGACTATTGCGAGATAATGGCATCACCCTTGGCGTGAGGAATGACGAAAAGGAAGTTTTGCATCATGTAGAAGAGTTCAAAAGATTTACATGGCGATGATGAAGAAGAAAGGTGTTTAGATAAGGGAGCGGGCGCCCTCCTGGATTTTGAATTTTTACGGAGATTTATAGGTCCGTATCAACTTTATAATTCTGATTTGTAATTAGAGTTAAATTTAGAGTTAAAATTAGAATAAATTGATTCTGCTATTATTGAGGATTAAAAGTTAAAGCATTACAAATTATTAGTTACAGCATTTTTTTTTACCTAGTAACCGATTAGCTAATGTCTTGACCTCATTAGCTATTTCACCCGATTCGCTATTGTATTGCCCTCCCTGACAAAAATCCTAAATCCGCGCCTACACCCCAACCCTTGCTGCATCCGGTCTTTCTCTATTGCTCCTTCCCATTCTGCTGCCTCTCCCTACCGACCACGGATCGATGCTTCCTTTCAAAACGTGCTTCCGTAAACGTTACACTTCATGGTGTCCGTGCTACCGTCCGAGATTTTTCCAGAATGATTTTATTTTTTTTAAATGTTTTTTTATTAAATGCTCCATATAAAAAAAATTCGCCAGAACGAGATATCATTTTTTGAATTTGATACGAGTGCAGTCTGCTCGAGCATTTACTAAAACTAGAGTTGGGAGCTGAGCTCGTACTATAAGCATAAACGAAGGAACGACCATTTTGTTTGGTAACTCGTGCTTTTGTTCATAATTCAGTGACTGGACTCCCGACGGGCCAACGTGAGAGAAAAAGTGAGATAATATACAAATTAAATCATCACATTAAAATTTCAAACAGGAGTTGATGCAGCTCTGTTTTTTTCCTATCCAATAAATTTCCCTGTAGCAACTCATTTAACGCATACTACATAATTAAATCATCACGATAAAAATTCAAACATGGTGACGTTTCCGATCGAGAAGTATATATATGATAATCCACGGTCATGTGTGGGCCCAGGTTGTTGTTAATATTATTTATTAAGAAAACTACAATATATATATATATGCAACTCCTTCAAATTGTATTCTACCTAACTTCTTGTCGTTTTTCAAGAGGAATACTATAATTCGACGTATACAAAATGATGAATAAAAAGTCAACACTAATCCGTTTAATATTAGCAGTTGATAATATTTATAAAGAACTACGGATCATGACTCATGGGAAAATGGCATATACTGGCTGTTGTTGATAATATTTATAAAGAAAACCATATATAAAATTCCTTCAAATAATAAAATATTCTTTTTCTCTCTAAGACTCTAACAAAGGATGACCAGACAAGATTGCTTTATCATACTCATATCTTTCAAAACAGTTTTTATGTCGTTCAAAACAATAGTTTTCTTGAGTGGAGAACACAAAAGTTCAAAATCAGATTGAGAAATCTCTTATCAATATATATAATTAAAATGTTAAACCATTTTTTATATCAAAAAAAACTTGTCAATAAAAATATGTGCAAACTAAATAAATGTTTTAAATACTATGTGTCTGTATTTAGGTTTGACAATTTAATTTTGAAGCGAAAATAGAGGTTATATTGAACGGCAAATGAAATATATTAAAAACAAAATTGAGAGCTTTCGTGTCCCCGACATGTAATACAAAAGACTGGCACTTTTCACGAGGATAAAAAATGACTTTTCGCGACGGAGTACCGTCATAAACGTGCTTTTTCTATTCGGGACGGTACTTTTCGCGACGGAGTCCCGTCATAAATGCGTTTTCTCTCTCGCGAAAAGTGCCTACTTTGTTGTTGTGATGTAATGCGCCTCACCTTAGGTATGTTGACACATGACACATGACACCTGACACCACTCCAGTGCAAAGGTCATACGGCTAGCTCACGCTTGAGATATGCTGCGAAGGACCAAGAGAACCTCCATATATATCGAGCTATGCTCGATAGGGCAGGCCTTCCAAACGATGTGGAGAACTATATTCCAGGCATCCATGCACCCATGCACGTCATCACAATAAGGAGTCATGTACATGGAACAATTTTATGAGTCATCTCAGTTTCTTGTTGGCAATCTCATGTACTTGGAACTCCCTTGCAACCAGACCATCAATGGATAGCGACAGTAGCGAAAGTAAAGAATGCCCATCCATATTTGGTAAATGGCAATGTTGGAATGATTTTGGGGCCTCTTTCATACCTGAAACCTTGAAGTGGCACTATGTTGCATGCATGACGCATTGGTTTGGTCTCAACGTACGTTCATACCTTAAATACATGCAAGAGAATGAAGATCTAGCCTGGAACCACTATCGTGGGGTCGATGAACAATTCCGTGCTGAAAATAGCAAATGTTTCATAGAACACCTACTGGTCAATAGTTGCTTCTTAATATTTGCATTATTATCAAGGAGAGAGCACGAAACCAATTTTAAGAATACAATACTTGACCAAAATAATCTTCCAAAAGGTCTAACGCTTAGAGACATAGAAACTTTATTACATTTTATATCAAATCATCCAATGCGGACCCAATCTTACATGTTGACCATGAAGTACCAGATACCGTGGTTTGTTGTCGAAGCCGTATATACAGAGTTTTCCAACTTAAGCAGACTTTTTGATACCCCAATCCACAAATTGGCGCTCGCATACTTTTACAGCGTCCGTCCAAGAGAGCACCCGTCCAAAAAGGATGGTGGTACCGTTCCTGAAGGTGGCTTCAAACATCTACTACACATCTTCCATTGGTCTCGAACTGCCGAAGGGAAGTATCGGGTTTCAAAAGAAAATAAAACTATTGGTCGCTTTCATATACCTAGTGCAACAGAGTTGCAATTATCTCAAACTGTTTTTGAAACATACGAGGGTGGCTCCATTGATATATTTTACTCTGACAACAGGAGATTATCTCGAGTGATACAATTAACACCCTGGCACCTTTCCAAGACATCACTAAACTCTACGAAAGTCTTTTCAGATTTGAATTGCAGTACGGGTTCCTCTGTGGGATTCCCTTCACGGCCTATGTTGCATGCATGACATGCTTGTTAAAAGAAGAAGCAGATGTCAGAATATTGCGAGCGAATGGTATCATCCCAAACACAAGTGTTGATGACAAGGATGTTTTGCGCTGTGTACAAGAGCTCAAAACTTTAATTGACGATAATGTCATAACACCGAATGAGCTGCTCATTTTGGAAGAGAAGGTGATGTCACATTATCAAAGAAGTGGCTATAGAGTATATGGAGAGTTCAAGAAACGCTACTGCTCAAATCCATGGATAACCATCTCCGTCATTGGAGGCATCTTATTGTTTG
>CM022098.1:7599409-7699409 GCA_011114355.1 Carex littledalei | reverse complement strand
TATTTGATTTTCTTTTATTTCATTATATCATGTAAGCAATTTAAATTGTGTGTACCGGTGGTTATGTTGTACCTTGTTTTCAATGTAATTTATTTGTCATTTTTAGGTACTTATGTGGGACCATGTGTGATTTTTTTCTTTTATCGTGTCGTACAGTATTAATTCACCATATGTACGTATTAATTGATTCTCCTTTCCTAGGTTTTCACAGCCGCCTCGCCTTCTCCCTCCCACCTCTCCTCCATCCAATTCCACCCTTTCCAATTGTAGTTCTTATTTTGGCACAACACCTCTCCTCTCTTGGTTCTACTTTCTCGAGCGGAGTGGAGAATGAGAGAGAGGGGAGGAACCAGAGCCAAGCGGAGCTGATCAGAGCCAAGAGCGCGGTATTTTTGGAATTCGGAGTGTAGAGTTCTCATATCTATTGCAGCAAATGTAGGACCATGTTTGATTTTTATGTGCTTATGTGGGAGCATGTGTGATTTTTATGTTTTCTCTTGCGTACATATGTGGGAGCATGTGTGATTTTTATCTTTTCTCTTGCGTATAGTATTAATTCACCTAACAAACCAAGTATTCAACTATTAATTAAGTTTGTATAAATGTTTCTTTATTAATTTTGAACTTTTCTTACAAGGAGGTATATACTTCCTCCTCCTGAGTGTTTCTCCCAAAGTTCTAATTTGTGATATTATTCAATTTTCTCCCATGCCAATAATCAATAAATCTATCCTTTAAGCAATCCAAAATTTTATGATTGATTTTTTTAGGACCTCTCCTCAATCAATAAAAAAAAAAATGAAAAGAGAACATGGTGGCCCAACAGGATTTATTTTAGTTCTAGCAGCTTTTTAATGGCATTAGACATTTGACAGAGTACACATGGAAACATCACAATTACAGCCCTACAACAACTATATAATAATTGCAACCTCTATTTTTATTTTTCAATTACAACCCTGCAACATAAAATGAAAAGATTAACTCACGGCAGTCCGCAACCCGCTAATTGTACTAGTAAATTTTTTTGTCTATTTCTTATTTCAAAATTAACATACATTGTTATGTTATTGTAACAATATCCGTAATAGATGATAACTGTCCTAAACAAAACTTCACCGTCTGACTTATTCATCAATGAATATGCAGCATATCAATCTCAAGTGTAAAATAAAATTTATACTTCACGTTAACACAAAATAAATTTTATATTTATGGATCATCAGTAGAGTAGCCGCAGACAAATTAAATTCTTCTTGATGATCAAAATCTATATCCATAATTTATAGACAGCAAACATATTTTACATGCTCCTAAAAAGAACATGTAGAAATACCGTCTAATTTGCTATATACCTTTCCAATTTTGGCATATTTCCTCAAAAAAAAAAATGAATGAAATTTTTTCCCCAAATAAAAAATAAGTAAAACAGGAAAATATGAGTGGGCCCGTGAACAGAACGCTTCTAGAGAGGTAATTATAGGAGCTAACAAAAGGGCCCACAATCCTACTGGAGTGGTCCCATACCCTGCAACAATCATACAAATGTAGTTTCTGATTGTCAACAGAGACTCAGTCTAGCACTAACCCAAACAAAAATTCACCTAGCATAAATTGTACCAAAAACCCAAAAGCCAGTGTTGCAATTCTAATATACTGACAATATCAGTATGCTAAACCTCTTAACTGCAATGGAAATTAATTATGGGCCCCATCTAATTGTGGCCCAAGAATTTCTCATTAAGCCCAACCGATTTTTGTATGCCATGAAATGGACCGGACCTGATCCGCTTCTAAAACTCTCGATAAGGGGTAAATTTGACACATCACACACTAGAAAATAAGTAAATGAAAGGGAAAAGAATTGAAGCAGCATGGTCTCAGCTTTCTTATCTGGTCTTCATCCTCTCAGGTAACATAATATTTTAGCTTACATCCGGATGAAGATGTCAGTAGATATAAATTGTAGGAGTTGATTAACAATGTTATGGATTAGTAGAGTTGTATAGGATAATCATAATCAATACATAAACGTCATGTCAATGTATCAAACACAAAAAATTAATTCAATTGTCTCTGTTTATTAAATCTTACGAGAACCATAATTGGATGACGCATCGTAAATTTAAGGGTCACAGTAAAATTCGTAGTATGGTATACTAAGATTTTTTGGGTTTAGATTTTCAGTACCGAAGGTATTCGGTACACAACAAAGGTCTAGAAATTATCCACGTTAGTACGTTTAGAAATTAATAATTTGAACAATCATATTTCAATTTTGATTTTATGTGAATCAATAAGTTGAAAAATCAACGTCTAGAAATTATCCACATTAGTACGTTTTTTACAAGTTCTTGATGACAACCAAACAAAATTGAAATGTCATAATTTTTTATACGTGCATAGATAAAATGATGTAGATCATATCCAACGGTGTTATTTTGACTTCCAAATTTTAAATTTTGAGTTATTAAAGTTTTTAAAAATAGAGGCATGGTGGAGGCACAAAAAATGGAGGCATTTGGACCCTCCTCATAAAACAAATTTGGAGCGTCGCTAATTAGTACGTGGATATTTGCTGGGCTTAATCTTAAAAAAAATATTGTACAATTTTAGAGCAACCAACCCAAACGCAGAGATGGGCTTTTCTATGCCCAACAAAGGGCTTTAATTGACAAAGTCATACCTCACCGGTCACCATTTATTAATTAGGCTAGATCATATCTGATAACATTTCCATATATGAATCAGTTAAAATTTAATAAATAATTCCTATAAAACAGTAAATATATAGAATAAAATAGGGAATATAAATTTGAATAGTAAAGTTGTAATTAATTAATAAATCAATTAAGGACCAAGAATTTCACACTGGGCCCAACCCACTTTTGCATGCCATGAATGGACCGGACCTGATCCGCTTCTAAAACTTTTGATCAGGTGTAAATTTGACACTTCACACACAACAATATAAGAAAATGTAAAGGGAAAAGAATTGAAGCAGCATGGTCTCAGCTTTGTTACGTGGTCCGCATCCTCTGAGGTAACATAATAATCTATCTTACATCCTGACCGTCCGATTTAAAGTAGAATGAACTGATCTCTTTAATGTCCGTGTCAAGACAGATCTGACGGTCCAGATGAAAACACAAAACTTGGGTTACTTTAGGGGATCTGAATACCACTTTGTTATCGCCAATTCAGTATCTTCGATTTGCCCCCTGTAATAATAAAAAATTATGTTTGATTGATTCGTCTCTCTCTCTTCTCAATCTCACTCCCCGTCTATGGTTTTGTCGTGGGTCAACTAACCTCCGACGAGGTTTCTTCTCAAGTATTTGCTCATGAAGACTAGATCCCTAAAGAAACCCTCCGATGAGGTTTCTTCTCTTTCTCTCTCAATCAATACTTGTATCTAAACTTGATTAGTAACAATACTTGAGTTTAGTTCAATAATCAAGATTCATTTGACTCTGTCTAGACTTCTTTCTGTTTGCAAGAACTGACTGCAAGTGGGCACACAAGATCACATCCAATTTTGTAAGAAATGGCGTGTACTGAACCATTGATTCAGTCTCCCCTGGAGGTATCGAATCTATTGTTCGGTACATCCCTTAATTAAGGGTGTATCAAATCTATGGTTCGATACAACATCATTTAAAAAAAAAAATAGAGATGTACCGAATCAAGGGTTTTCTAGCAACCAACACAAATGTAGAGATGGGCTTTTCTATGCCCAACAAAGGCATTAATTGCCAAATTCAGACCTCACCGGTCACCATTTATAAATTAGTTAGGGCCAGATCGTATCAGATAACATTTCCATAGATGAATTTGTTAAAAATTAATAAATTATTCCTATAAAAATGTAAATATATAAAATAAAATAGTAAATAAAAATTTAAATAGTAAAGTTGTGAAGTCTTGTCTGTTATGTATATATAGCTTATAAACTCCTACAAAAAAGGAGCATTAATTTTAAAGTTAACGGTACATACACGTGGGAATAAAGAACCTGGCGTCTTTTATCGTCTTCCTTTTGCATGGAATATGTTTCTTTAATTAAGGTGAGAAAAAGGGAAGGAGAGAGAGTCTGCGAAGCTTTAAAAGAGAGAAAAAGAATCCAAATGTCCTATATATCTTCAAGCAATACCAATTTCACTTGCTTTTACCTTAGAATATAATAATGCCTTTGCTTGTGAAGTAGGTTAGGGACATATTATTATTCCCAATTTATGTTATATATAAGAGTGAGTACCTTCCCTGGGTGTATCCTCGTAGCCTAATATAATATATATCTCCACTTGTAATATATAACATGCATCAATTATATTTTCTATAGAGCTTGAGCTTGTTTGTTTATTTGGGGATTGATTAATCGGAAGAGGAATTAAAGGAGTGCTTGTTTGTGGATCTCCGGATTGGTAAGTTTACCCCTGTAAATTAATCAGTTTTCACGTGAAACTAAGCAAAAAAATATATAATCAAGCCTAACTTTTGATTAACTAAGACATATATGGTTTTGCCATCCTTCTTTGATTAGCATATATGTATTCAATATTTATTTAATCACGTACGTTTCACATTATTTCAGCTTGTTTGTGGATTAATCAGCCGGAAGAGGGTCAGAAATGAGAATTGATGCAATACAATCAGTAGATGAGATACAACCAGTAGATGAAATATCACCCGCATCAAAAAAAATGGATGACTGGGTTCTGGAGATAGGAGCTCGGCCCAGCCCGGACATCTCCCATGCAACCAACATTGAACACCCATCAATATTTGGTAATTGGAAATGTTGGGATGATTTTGGGGCCTCTTTTTTAACTGAAACCCAAAAGTGGATAATTGTTGCATGTATGACACACTGCTTTGGTCTCAACGTACGTTCATACCTTGAATACATGCAAGAGAACGTAGATCGTGCCTGGAACTACTATAGTGGGGTCGATGAAAAATTCCGTGCTGAAAATACCAAACGTTTCATACAACACCTACTGGTCAATAGTGGCTTCTTAATATTTGGGTTGATTTTGGTATCAGGGGAAAAGCACCTATACGATAGTTGGTTTAAAATAATTTATGAATGTAACAATCCAAAAAGTCCAACGGATGAAGACATTCGAGCTATAATAGACTTGATAACAGTAGAACCAATTCGGACCAGTTGTTACATGTTGACTATGAACTACCAGATACCGTGGTTTGTTGTTGAAGTTGTATATACAGAGTTTTCCAACTTAAGCAACCTTTTTGTTACCCCAATCCACAAAATTGCGAACTTATTCTGTCACGACTTCCAGTCTCTCTCAACAAAATCCAGTTTCTCTCAACAAAATCCAGTCTCTCTCAACAAAATTGTCACTGGTACCGTTCCTAAAGGTGGCTTCAAACATCTACTACACATTTTCCATTGGACTCGAACCCCCAATGGAAAGTATCTGGTGGATACGACAAGTAATTCGATTGGCCACTTCCATATACCTAGTGCAACAGAGTTGCAATTATCTAAATCTGTTTTCAGAAAGGATGAGGGTGGCTTCATTGATGTGTCTTACATTGACGGGACATTATCTGGAGTGATTCAATTAACACCCTTGCACCTTTTAGATTACAACACTAAACTCTATGAAAGCCTTCTAATATTTGAACGGCATTACAAGGATTGTGGGGTCCCCTTTGCGGCCTATGTTACATGCATGGCGTCCTTATTAGAAACAGAAGAAGATGTTAGAGTATTGCGAGCGAATGGTATCATCGCAAGCACGAGCTTTGACGACATGGTTATTTTGCACTATGTACAAGAGCTCAAAAAAATTATTCCTGATGGTCTCAAGATACCGAAAGAGCTGGTACTTTTGCAGGATAAGGTTATGGCACACTATAAAAGAAGTTCCTATAGAATATATGGAGAGTTCAAGAAACGCTACTGCGCAAATCCATGGATAACCATGTCTGTCATTGCCGGCATCTTATTGTTTGTCCTTATTTTTATTCAAACCGTTCTTTCTTTTATTCAAACCAAATATAGTGTGCTTAGCTACAAAAACCAATGATTGCGCTAAGCTAAGTGTGCACCTATATTTATACATCATCTTGTATTCTCATTTGATTTTCTTTTATTTCATTATTACATATGTACGCAAAATTGTGTGTGGACCGGAGGTTTGTCTTTATTCAATTCACTATGTTGTGCTATCATGTATGTTGTACCTTATTTTCAATGTAATTCATTTGTCATTTTTATGTTCTTATGTGGGACCATGTGTGATTTTTATCTTTTCTCTTGTCATACTGTATTAATTAACCTAACAACCCAAGTATTCAACTATTAATTATGTACAAAGCTTTCTTTATTAATTTTGAACTTTTCTTATGAGAGTATAAACTTCCTCATCTTGAGTGTTTTTCCCAAAGTTATAATCTGTGATATTATTCAATTTACTCCCATGCCAATAATCAATAAATCTATCCTTTAAGCAATCCATAATTTTAAGGTCGATTTTTTTAGGACCTCTACTATATTAAAAAAAAGAAAAACTAAAAAGTACACAGAAAAAAAAGAGGAGGGTTCAAATGCCTCTATTTTTTGTGCCTCCATCATTCCTCCATTTTAAAAAACTTTTATTTCTCGAAATTTAAAACAGAAAAGTCAAAATAAAGCCTTTGGTATATATGCATGTGTAAAAAATTATGACATTTCAACTTTGTTTTGGTTGTCAAGAAGAGCTTGTAAAAATGTACTAATGTGGATAATTTCTAAATGTTAATTTTTCAAATTATTTATTAACATAAAAACAAAATCAAAATGTGATAATATTTTATGAGAACATAGAGAAAATAACATAGATCACATTGAACGGTATTATTTTGACGTTTATGATTTAATTTTTGAGTTATTAACGTTTTAAAAACGGAAGCATGTTGGTGGCAGAAAAAAATAGAGGTATGTGAACCCTCCTCAAAGAATATGTAGTTTCTCATACAATTTCAGCCCTGCAACAAATATATAATAAAAAGAGAAAATTTCTAGTGTACCCATACAAATTTCTAAAATAGCCAATTTCCCCATAAAAACAACATAATATCCAATATTGATCCCGTGAAAATTTAATTTTTTTCTACTATCCGCTTTTATTTGTTATTTACTTATTTTAAAAACTAAATTGACAAATTTTCCCTACATTTTCAAATAGAGGTGTCCCTTACTTTTAACCTCATTCCTCTCCTATGCTTCCCACCTAATATTTCCTTTTGATTTTTTTTAAAGGAGATCACACATAATTTTTTTTTTCTCTATATATACCCCATCCTTCTGTCTTTCTCTCTATATATACCCCATCTATCCTTAAAACTCTACGGAGCAATCCGAAATTTTCTCTCTAAACCAGAGAAGCGGCGGGCTTCTCAACATTTTGGAGCAACTCTCAATGCGGTATAAAAGTTCTTCAAATTGATCTTAGATAAAAAAAATTAGATCTATTTTTTTTTTTGCGAAGAATGTACTGTTATCAACCTTACTGGTATGGTATTAGTTGGACATGGTACTAGTTTATACAAGCTAACGTTCATTTTCAAAATGATGATATATACAATCTTTTCTGAAATTCTATATTGATGTGAGTCATGTCACAATTGGTACTCTCAATAATATACCAGGTGGAGCGGTGATGAATATTTTTTTTATCAATAAAGAATATTCATGATTTTGATTTTGCAGATGACTCTGAAGGCCAATACGGTACTGTTTACCGCTAGATGTTTAAGAAACCAAAAAGAATTAATTCTTGAACTATTTAGTTGAATGATTATCTTGATTTGTCATTTTGAACTTTACGAAATTTCTTGTGCGATCTCTTCAAATAAAAGCAGAGGAAATATTAGAGTTTGAGAATAAGGGAGAAAGAGGAAATATTAGAGGTGAAGAACAATGGAGGAAGAAGATAAGTAGAAGGGACATCTCCATTTAAATTAAAGGACGTATTTGTCAATTCAGTTTTTCAAATAACTAAATAAAAAGTTAAACAATTAAAAGGAGATAGAAGAAATAATGTTAATTTTTTATGGGAATATTGGCGATTAAAGTGTTTTCATCGGTAAATTGGATATTTGAAAATTTTGTATGGGCACACTAGAAATTTTTCCAATAAAAAAAATACACTAAGGTTGATTTTTTTTACAGAGTACACGTGGAAACATCACAATTACAACCCTGCAACAATTATATAATAATTGCAACCTGTATTTTGATATTTCTGATTGTCAACAAAGACTCAGTAAAGCACTAATCCAAACATAAATTAATCTAGCATTAATTATACCAAAATCCCAACAGCTAGTGTTGCAATTCTAATATATATAGCGACAATATCACTATGCTAAACCTCTTAACTAAATGGGAAATCCATTATGGACCCCATCTAACTGTAATTAATTTATAAATTAATTAATGCCCAAAAATTCCTGGGCCCAAAAATCCGTTTCGGATCTGCTTCTAAAACTTTCGATGAGGAGTAAATTTGACACTTCACACACAAGAAAATAGAAAATGGAAAGGGAAAAGAATTGAAGTGGCATGGTCTCAGCTTTGTTATGTGGTCCGCATACACTGAGGTAACATACTAATCTATCTTACATCCTGACCGTCCGATTCAGAAAAGAATGTATCGATCTCTTAATATCTGTGTAAAAATAGATCGGACGGTCCAAATCTAAACACAAAATTTGAGTTACTCTAGGGAATCTGAATTCCGCTTTGTTATCCACAATTCAGTATCTTCCCATTTGTCCCCTGTAATAATAATTTTTTTTTTTTATTGATTTGTCTCACTAGTACAAAAAACCCCTTCACCGACCCTCAACCACCGACTGTTTTAATATGTAACAGTCGGTGTAGAGACTGCTGGTAAAATCGTAAATAAGAAGAACCTCAACACTGACTGTTCCATTACAAAAAACCGTCAGTGAACCAACACCGACTGTTTTTTAAAAAAACAGTCGGTGTTGCTCATACCCTACACCGACTGTTTTTTTTTAAAAACAGTCGGTGTTGAGCAGTCACCAACACTGACTGTTTTTTTAAAAAACAGTCGGTGTTGCTCATACCCTACACCGACTGTTTTTTAGAAAAAACAGTCGGTGTTGAGCAGTCACCAACACCGACTGTTTTTATTTTAAAACCGTCGGTGTTGAAATGCATTGCCGAGTGTTTTCGTTTCTCCGAAAATTTCCATTCCCGGTTTAT
The DNA here is from genome assembly GCA_011114355.1 of Carex littledalei. Lineage (NCBI taxonomy): Eukaryota > Viridiplantae > Streptophyta > Magnoliopsida > Poales > Cyperaceae > Carex > Carex littledalei. The sequence continues at coordinate 7,690,162 of CM022098.1, read as the reverse complement.
CTCTTTCGATCGCCCGCCAAACCCTTCCAAAATTTCATATCCCTTCTCCGCTAACTTCTAAATTTCATTTCCCTTCTAAATTCATTTCCTTCTCCGCTCAGCCAAACCCTTCTCTGCTCACTGCGCCGCTGCCCGACTCGTCTCCGCCAAACCCTTCTCCACTCACTACGCTGCTGCCCGACTCTTCGTCTCCGCCAAACCCTTCTCCGCTCAGCCTCGCCCCACTTTTCCGACCTGCCTCGCCCCATTTTTCCGACTCCTCGTCTCAGCCAAACCCTTCTCCATCCGCTTATCCGCCTCCGCCTTTTCCGGCTCTTCCCTTGCTGCTGACCGTGCCTCCGCCTCGCCCTGACCAAAGAAAGACTCAGAGAGGCGTTTAATTGAAGAAACTTATAATAAAATCTGCAAAACAAAACAGGTAACAGGAAAATTGGGAAACCAAAAGCCCAAAGATTTTGTACCGTTTTTTTTTCAGGGATAGGAGGAGCCTGTCCGAAGCTTTCTTTGTACACCGTAGGATTGAAATTTCTTTGTACACCGTAGCTTTCTTTTTAAGTCACCACCATTTCTTTGGGGGGACCAAAAGAACTGGTAAGGTCTTTACCGGAGATGAACTGGAGACCATCTCTGAAGCTTGCAAAACTGCACAGTGCTTTGCCATTACAGATGAAGTATGCACTTTTATCTTAATTACATGTATAACTACAACTCTGCATCATTTAAGGCCTAATCAGGTCAATTGTTAAGCTATATTGAATGTTTGGAAGAACTGGTACAGTGATTATGAACTGATAATACTGTTCCAAAATAATTTCATACAAAATCTGTAGCACAAAGCTAATTCAAAATAGATCTCTGTTGGGTATTACAAAAATACATTATGCTGAAATTTTCCTTTTAATTATCAATGAACATTTTTTTTTAAGATTTTTTCATATTTTATTACTTTATTAGGTGTATGAGTATATAACATATGATAGAGAAGTACATATATCACTGGCCTCTTTTTTTATAGATAAATTAGAAGGGAGTAGGGCCGAAAGATGAAGATGACATAATGGTCAGTGTATCAGTGACGGATGACATGGCACTTAACGCAGCTTTCAGAACATCCTGAGAGCATCCCGGCTTCACTATGCTTTTCACCTGTTGGCATAGTGTCTGTTTTTATTTATTTTTTAATGTTTGAGGATTTAGAAGATAGTTAATACTGAATTAATTTTTAATCTGGTTTACTTTTCCCACCATTGCATAATGTCTCTAGTTTCCTTTTATATCTGAGGCTTTAGAATAGTTAATTCTGAATTAATTTTTTAACAGGTTAATGCTCAGCTAATTAGCAATGTCTGCACTGATGCTCTCTCAGCTGAGAAGGTAACACACTTATTGTACAGTATCAACATTTATTCTCTAATCAATAACTTGTCTTTTGTTATTTTGATCTTTTCTTTTCAAGAATTTTATTCATCTTATTATTTGTTTGTTCTTGTTTAGTATTACTACTTCATTCGGCTGATGGGACGCAAGGCATCTCATGTGGCACTGGAGTGTGCTCTCCAATCACACCCAAATATGGTCTGATTTGCTACTTTTCACTAATTTGGAATTCATTAAAAAAAAATGTCTGATACCAGTTGAGTCTGACTAGTTTTGTACTTAAGGAGTGAAACCAGCTTCCAGATTTCCAAAGCAGCTGTTAGTGAACTCTTTATGCTTGAAGCCTAATATAATCTCATTGTGCTATGCTGCCTCATTAAACCCAAATTATATTCTAGTTAAGCCTCCGTTACGGTTGAGTTAATTAACAATATTTCTGCAATGAAACTTACAGTTGCCTTTATTATAATTAATTACAATTGAATGCCTGATTTGACAAGGTAAGTAAGTACCCATTAGCAGTTGTAATTACTGCACGTGTTCTGGTATGAATCCAAAATCTAGTCTATGAGAGACCCTAATCAAACTTTGCATGGAAAGTTTAGTTGGAGTCTTTTGATTGCTTTCCAGGTTATCTTAGGAGAGGAGGTGGCTGCATCAAAGCTCACTATTTTTGACCTAGCACAACAAATCTGTGATGCAGTTCAGGCACGGGTTGATATTGGTGAGATTTGTTTCTCAAAGTTATTCAAATCATGTTATGTTTGTTTTCTCAAAATTATCTAAATTGGTTAGATTTCTATGTATGAGAATAATATTCATGCGGAACAATTTGTATAGCATCCTCAAGATTATTAAATAGTCAAATATAGCCTTACACATTCTTACTATAAAGATAATTAACTATAAATAATCCCCAACATGATGGGTGCTATTTGCAAATTTGGTAACTTGGGGGGTTTAATTTGCAAATTCTTTCAAAGCTTTTAATAAGTGATCTAATATATTTTAATGTTTGTCTGCAGGTAAGAATCATGGTGTGATCCTTATTCCAGAGGGCCTTGTGGAGAGCATACCAGAATTATACGCCCTTATCCAAGTACATTACTGATAGCTTCCTTACTTTGTCTATTATAATTGTATGCACTAGTTGGAATGTTGAAATATATTTTTCTTTCTATTCTTTTGGAAAGGAAATACATGGTCTTCATCTAAAAGGAGTGTCAGTTGAGAATATCTCTTCTCAGCTTTCTATTCGTATTTGCTGAGCTACCTACCTATTGTCAGATTTCTGATGCAAGTTCCTTTCTTTGCTTTTTGTTAATTTATCAAATGTTTTGCACTGTTGTACAAAACCAGTCTATGCTGATAAGTCATATACTGGTAAAGTTCAGAATGTACCCAAATTATTAAAGTCTATGCTGAGATGTCTTTAATTTGCTGAATTATAGATTGAATTTGTGAAGAAACTTATAGAGAAAGCAGGGGTGGCAGCTGTACCGGGTCGTGGATTCTTCCATATAGACCCCCAAAATGGTGAAAATTACCAAAAAAGGTACATCCGGTTTGCATTTTGCAAAAGTGGAGAGACATTGAGTGCCGCTCGACACAAGATGGAGAAGTTTGTTGCTGAGGAAGGTCATTTAATTTTTCAATCATAGATGGATGTCTTTGTTTTTTAATTGGGAACTATGAATTATTTATAGTAAAGATTAGATTTGTTTAAGCTTCTGTTTAAAGATTAGAGTTGCTGAGGAAGGTTTGCATTCTTTTATTGTGCAATTTTGTTTAAGCTTCTGTTTAAAGATTAGAAACTGTGTTTTGTTATAGTGTGTTTAAAGATTAGATTTGTTTAATCATAGATGGATGCCAGTTGTCACGTCTACAGGTGCAAAAAAAAAAAAAAAAAAAAAAAAAAAAAATTTCGGTGTTGGGCACCTACACCGACGGTTTTTTTCAAAAAAACAGTCGGTGTAGGCGCCCAACACCGACTGTTTTTTCAAAAAAACAGTCGGTGTTGGGCGCCTACACCGACTGTTATTCACCCGTCAGTAAAGATTTATCTATACCGTCGCCGCCATCACCGACGCCTCAATAACAGTCGGTAAAAGGGTTTTTTAACAGTCGGTGAAGGGGTTTTTTGTACTAGTGTCTCTCTCTCTTCCCAATCTCACTCTCCGTCTATGGTTTTGTCGTGGGTCAACTAACCTCCGACGAATTTGCTCATGAAGGCAAAATCCCTAAAGAAACCCTCGGATGAGGTTTCTTCTCTTTCTCTCTAATCAATACTTGTAATGTAAACTTGATTAGTAACAATACTTGAGTTTAGTTCAATAATCAAGATTCATTTAAATCAGTCTTGCCTTCTTTCTGTTTGCAAGAACTGACTGCAAGTTGGCACACAAGATCACATCCAATTTTGTAAGAAATAGGGTGTACTGAACCATTGATTCAGTCTCCCTTGGAGGTATCGAATTTATAGTTCGGTACACCCTTCTTAAAAAAAAAAAAATAAGAAGGGTGTACCGAATCTACGCTTCGATACAACCTCATTTTAACAAAAAAAAAAAAAGAGATGCACATCAAGGGTTCGGAACCTCCTTTTTGGATTTTTTGTGGCTTGCCTAATTTAGAGGAGTAAAAAGAGTTGTACCGAACCAAGGGTTCAATATATACACCTTGGGTTGTACCGAATCACCCATTTGGTAGTGTTGATTTTTGTTAAAAAACCACCCAGCAAAAATCTTTTGTTATATTTTTTTTATTTTTAATTACGTTTTATAAAAAATTCTTGTGCTCCTGTGTCTTTTTTACATTTACGTGCGCAATTAATGGAATATTTGGACTGACAGATTTCCTGGCAATGGATGATAAAATGAATGGGATGTGGATTAATTGGTTCCATTAACGCCTACATTTCATGGCTCAATAAAACAAATTTGGAGCGTCTCTAATTAGTACATTTCCTACGCTTAATCTTAAAAATATATTGTACAATTGTAGAGCAACCACAACCCAAACGCAGAGATGGGCTTTTCTATGCCCAACAAGGGCTTTAATTGAGATATTCATACCTCACCGGTCACCATTTATTAATTAGGGCCAGATCGTATCTGATAACATTTCCATATATGAATACGTAAAATTTAATAAATAATTCCTATAAAACAGTAAATATATATAATAAAGTAGGGAATAGAAATTAAATAGTAAAGTTGTGAAGTCTTGTCGGTTATATGTTATTGAGATGCATTGTCAAGATGAATTCAACTGAAGCCCGGCCAATGTATAGCATATAAAGTCCTACAAATTAAATAGGAGCATTAATTTTAAAATTAACGGTACATGCACGTGGGAATAAAGAGCCCAGCTTATTTTATCGTCTTCCTTTTGCATGGAATATGTTTCTTTAAACTGAGAAAAAAGGCAGAGAGAGAGAGAATCCAGATGTCCTATATTTCTTCAAGCAATACCAATTTAACTTGCTTTGACCTTAGAATATAATAATGACTTTGCTTGTGAAGTAGGTCAGAGACATGCAGTTAATATTATTCCAAATTTAACAAATATTAATTTCTGTAAATGGTCCAATAAAACATACAATTGCCGAATTTATACCATATCAGACACCATATTAATTATAGATTAGGGCCGAATCTAGTCAGAATAAAAAAATTATATATGAATCTATTGGAACTTAAAAATTAAGCCTATAAAACACTAAATAATTAATTAAAATGGGGAATAGAAATTTAAATAGTGAAATTGTGATGTCTTGTCGGTTGCATATATATTATTTAAGCTACCATTAAAAAATTTCATCAAAATGATCCATTATAGAAATTTGAAGCATACTCATAATGTCAAGATGCATCTCAACCGTACCCAAGCCCAATGTATAGCCTATAAACTCCTACAAATAGCAAGGAGCATTAATTAATTTTCAAATTAACGGCACACACACATACATGGGAGAATAAAGAGACTAGTTCTTTTCCTTGTGTTCCATTGGAACGGAATATATAGGTTTCTTTAAGATGCATAGTCTAATTGAAGCGAGAAAAAGGCAGAGAGAATCCAGATGTCCTATATATCAAGCAATACCAATTTCACATACTTTTACCTTAGAATATAGTAATGCCTTTGCTTGTGAATTAGGTCAGGGACATGCAGATAATATTAATTATTCACAAGTTATCTTATATATAAGAGTGACTCCCTCATCTGAGTGTATCCTCGGAGCCTAATATAATATATATCTCCACTTGTAATATATAACATCAATTATATTTTCGGAAGAGCTTGAGCTTGTTTGTTTATTTGTGGATTGATTAATCGGGAAGAGGAAAGGAGTATTTGTTTGTGGATCCAGATCTTAGTTGATTCTCCGAACAGTAAGTTTTACCTCTGTAATTAAATTGATCAGTTTTCCTTAATTTGTATGCCATGCCGGGATTTATACAACTCCTTCAATTGTTATGACTTACTTCTTGTCTTTTGTGATAAAAAAATTATGGGATTTTTTCCAACTTTAGAGACGAAACTAAAAAAAAAATAGTGATTTAAAACTCTGAATAAATTACAATAGTATAATTTTATTTTATAAAAAATAAGTAAAAATTATAAGTAATTATAAAAATTATACAATATGAAAAATAAAGCTACAATTTTAATTCATATAAGAGGCTTAGTCGTTCCTAATTAAAATTTAGATCCGTTGACCCGAGTTGTAATAGTTGAATCTACATATCTTGCTATACAGAGAGCAAAGCAGACAATCTGTAGTCTTCTCTTGTCCACTTGACCACCTACCTCCCTATAAGAAACTCCTACGCTTTCTAATTCGCCAAAGAAAGAGCCAGAGAGAAGAAGACAGGCGTCCTCTCATTTTGGGTACGTACTTCTCTCTACATTTTCTCTCAACTTATCAGCATCTCTTTTTTTTTTATACAAATTATGATTGGGTGATCCAGATCTTAGTGGATCCTCTTTCGGTAAGTTTACACAATAGATTCAGTGTATGTAAGCTTACTTGATCTGTTTATATCCCAGAGAATGTGTGCCTTCTGTTTTGTTTACTTAAGATCAATCATAATATATGACTCCCTCAAATGATATTCATCCTACTTCTTGTCTTTCCTGTTTAAGAAAACTAATGAAACAAATTACGGGATTTTTTCTCACTTTACAGGGTGAAACAAATAAATTGCGATAGTACGATATTATATAAAAAAGACTAAAATTAAAAAACTGAAATTACTAATTTTTATTTATAGAAATGGCTTAATCACTTCTAATATTACTTTGGATCCGTTGACCTAATGTGTAATTTATTAATCTACAGTACAGCTTGCTACACAGAGACTAAGAGTGCAAAGCAGCGGATCAGTAGTCTTCTCCTGCCTCAAATTTAGTTTTCTAATTCGCCTCGTCATTTGGAGAAAGAGCCGTAGAGACAAACCTAGGCGTACTGCTGATCTCCTCTTTGGTACTTCTCTCTACATTTCCTCTCTAATTATTCTCAGCACCTTTTATTTCATACTAGTTTTTATTTCTCCAATTCGTGACTGGGTGATTCATATCTTAGTGGATCCTCTCATTGGTTTGTTAGTTTCATATCCCAGAGAATGTGTGCCTTTTTTTTTTTCTTTGTTTTTGTCAACGTTTTCATCTCATATATAGTAAATGGTTACTTTAGATCTGTTACTCAGGCCGTTATCTATTAGTAAGATTTAGTTTGTGTAGATCATTTTAAGACTGAATAATGATCTGATTTCTAGTTTTAAATATTTGGCAGAGTGCCTCGTTTGTATCAATTTTTATATATCTAGGCTTAATGCTACGCTTCAATCTTTAACTATATATCTCGAGGGCTTAAATCTTATATTTAGTCAAATGCAAATTAATAATATTTAGACTGAAATATTTAATAACACAGTTTGGGCAAAATGGAAAATAGATTAAGTTTAAGTTAGTCTAAAAAGAAAGGTATATATCTCATTGTCGATTAATTATATATATGACATGTCCTCTCATTTGAAAGGTATGTACAATGTTTTATCTAGAATGTCAATGAAATCTTTTTATCTGTTTATCTGATTTATATCATATTTGATAAAATGGGTATGATCAAGTAAAAAAATAAAAAAAAGTTCGTTAACTTTTTTGTTAGCTTATAGGATAAGGATATGATAATTTGTTTATTTATACGTATAACTATATAAGTTTTATTATTAAGATTACATTGATTTTACAAAATTTTATATAATATTTTTTTTGTTAATTATGATAACATTAATTTGTCCAACATATCAATTTATTTAATATAAAATTTATATCATTTTATTTATTAATAATTTACATTTTAAAATAATGGTTTAAAAAATAATAATTTTTATATTTAATAAAAATATTTATTTGTTATATTTGTTAATTAAATTCCAAGAGCTATCAATTTATTTGGCATAATTATTCATTACGTGTTTTGTTATTTGTTATCTTAACGGATAAGGGCAGGATATGTGTAAGGTTAATACTTATTTTTATATGAGTATGAAAATGTCCTCACCGATCCTTAGTTTTACCCATTTGACATCTTTAGTTTTAGTTGTGTAAATTGATCAATTTTCACGTGACAGTAAAAAATTATCTAAGAGACCATAACTTTTGATTAACCTGGATATGGTTTTGCCATGCTTCTTGGATTATTATCCGTACATATTCAATATTTAATAACGTTCCACATTATTTCAGAACAACAATTGTTGTGGATTAATCGGGAAGAGGTTAGAAATGAGTGATGATGACCAACAACTAGAAGATGAAATATCCACATCAACAGAAACAAGTAATGAAATGGATGAAATGGATGAGTGGGTTGTGGATATAGAACGTCGAGTAGCGAACCCCGACATCTCCCATGCACCCAGACGATCAATGGATAGCAACAATAGCGACAGTGAAGAAGAACCATCAATATTTGGTAAATGGGATTCTTGGGATGATTTTGGGGCCTCATTCATACCTGAAACCCTAAAGTGGAAACATGTTGCATGTATGACTCTCTGGTATAGTTTCAACGTAAAATCATTCCTTAAATACATGCAAGGGAAGGTAGATCTAGCCTGGAGCTACTATCGTGGGGTTGATGAAAAATTTCGGACAGATGAAAATAACAAACGTTTCATAGAACATCTACTGGCTAGTAGTTGTTTCATAATATTTCTTATTGTTTGTTTAGAGGAAGAGTACCAAAAGGTTATTATGGATAAAATGGATGAGCAAACTAGTTTTCCAAAAAGTGTAACGCGTAAAGACATTGGAAATTTATTTACCTTTTTGGATGATCCATTGAAGTGTCCAGTTTACATGTTGACCATCAACTACCAGATACCTTGTGGTTTCTTCTCGAAGCCGTATATACTGATTTTTCCAACATAGGCAAGCTTTTAGATACCCCCATCCACAATCTTGCAGTCTCATTCTTTCAAAAAAATCTGACAGCTCGTACATCTAAACTAAATGGTGGTACCGTTCCTGAAGGTGGCTTCAAACATCTACTACACATCTACCATTGGTCTCGAGCCCCCGATGGGAAGTACCTGGTGTATTCAACTAAGCCCATTCGCAGATTCCATATACCTACTGCAACAAAATTGCAATTATCTCAAATGGTTTTCGTAAAGGATGAGGGTGGCTTGATTGATGTGTCTTACTCTCACAACAGGAGATTATCTAGAGTGATGCAATTACCACCCTGGAAACTTTTCCGAGCCAACATTAAACTCTACGAAAGTATTTTAATATTTGAACAACAGTACAGGGACTGTGGATTCCCCATGACGTCCTATGTTGCATGCATGGCATGCTTGGTAAAAACAGAAGAAGATGCCAGAGTATTGCAAGAAAGTGGTGTCCTCCCAAACACAATGTCTGACGACAAGGATGTTTTGCGCTGTGTACAAGAGCTCGAAACATTTATTTCTGAAGGTCTCTATATGACGAATGAGCTGGCCATTTTGGAGAAAAAGGTGATGGAACATTACCAAAGAAGTGCCTATAGAGTATATGGAGAGTTCAAGAAACGCTACTGCTCCAATCCATGGATCACCATCTCTGTCATTGCCGGCATCTTATTGTTTATCCTTACTTTTCTTCAAACCTTATATGGTATGCTTAGCTACTACAATCAATGATTGCGCTAAGTATACACCTATATTTATATATCGTCTTGTATCCTTAATTTTCTTTTATTTCATTATATCATGCATGTTTGCAGTTTAAATTGTGTGTGTACCGGTGGTTTATCTTTATTCAATTTACTATGTTGTGCTATCATGTATGTTGTACCTTATTTTCAATGTAATTCATTTGTGATTTTTATGTACTTATGTGGGACCATGTGTGATTTTTATCTTTTCTCTTGTCGTACAGTATTAATTCACCTAACAAACCAAGTATCCAACTATTAATTATGTATAAATATTTCTTTATTAATTATGAACTTTTCTTATGAGGGTATATATTTCCTGAGTGTTTCTCCCAAAGTTATAATCTGTGATATTATTCAATTTACTCCCATGCTAATAATCAATAAATCTATCATTTCAGCAATCCATAATTTTAAGGTTGATTTTTTATTTAGGACCTCTCCTTAATCAATAAAAAGAAAAAAAAAGTTATCAAAATCCCAAAAGAAATTCACCTAGCATTAATTGTACCAAAATCCCAAAAGCTAGTGTTGCAATTCACTAATCCAAACAGTATCAGTATACTAAACCTCTTAACTAGAATTGGAAATCCATTATGAGTGCATCTAATTGTAATAATTTATAAATCAATTAAGGCCCAAGAATTCCTCACTGGGCCCAACCCACTTTTGCATTCCATGAATGGACTGGACCAGATCTGCTTCTAAAACTTTTGATCAGGGGTAAATTTGACACTTCACATAAAAAAATAAGAAAAATGTAAAGGGAAAAGAATTGAAGTAGCATGGTCCCAGTTTTGGATTTTTTTTTAAAAACGTAATTAAAATAATTAATTTAAAAAAACAACTTAATTACCTAGTTTTTAGAAAAACCATAAAAACCGAACTGGCAATTCGGTCTAGAGGCTTTTCCTTTTTTTTTTTTTTTAGAGACACTAAGAAGAGCAAAATAAAGAAATCTAACACTGAAAATTTAAATTTTTTGTTTAAAATTATTTGTTAGATTACTTCTTTTGATTTATAATTAGCATATTTATACTAAAATACGCTAAATTCCTTGAAATTATGTTGAATTACACTATATTAAGTTAAATTACACTAAATTACATTACATTATGCAAATATGGTAAATTACGCTAAATTACATATGAATAGAGATAATATCTTTACTGAAAAGGCGAAAAACAACGGTGAAACTTCAAACGGTCATAAAACGGCGCTTGAGTGTCCGATTTCAGCAAATGACCATTTTTCGGAAAGCTTGTGAAAATACGCATGCGTCAATGATGACTTTGTCATTTTCTGAAATTCAGAATTGCCAAAAAATAAAGGGAAGAGCCTCAAAACTTGAGTTGAATTTCTGATTAAGATTTTCATTTCTATTATTCAATCTAAGTAGCTCAGTAAATTAGTTACATAATGAACTTGTAGACTACCAATTTTTACTATTTTCGGAATTTTTTTACTATTTTTTATCATTCATGAAAGATGGCACAAAATTGGTCTACTTTAGCGTAATTTACCGCATTTTTATCAATTAGTGAAGTTATTGTAATTTAGTGTAATTTAACGTAATTTAGTGTAATTCAACATAATTTATTGTAATATAGTTTAATTCAACATAATTTTAAGTAATTTAGTGTATTTTAGTATAAATATGCTAATTATAAATCAAAAGAAGTAATCTAACAAAATAATTTCAACAAAAAATTCAAATTTTCAGTGATAGATTTCTTTATTTTGCTCTTCTTAGTGTCTCTAAAAAATAAAAAATAAAAAGAAAAATACCTCTAGACCGGATTGCCAATTCGGTCTGGGCTAAAAATACCTCTAAACCGAATTGGCAATTCGGTTTACAAGGAGTTACACACAAAGTTAAAAGTAAAGCAGCGGGAATTGTGAAAAAGACCTATACCGAATTGGCAATTCGGTATAGAAAAAAAAACGTTCATACCAAATTGCCAGTTCGGTTTTTATGGTTTTTCTAAAAAACGAGGTAATCAAGTTGTTTTTTTTTAAATTAATTTTTTTAATTTGGTTTTTTTAAAAAAAATCCCTCAGCTTTGTTATCTGATCCGCTTCCTCTAAGGTACCATAATATTTTAGATTACATCTTGACCGTGCGATCCGAGGTGTTAAAAATGATCGAACGGACCAGATCCAGACTCATTGAGTTACTTTAGGGATCTGAATTCTTTTATTCATTCTCTCTCTCTTCTCAATCCCACTCTCCGTCTATGCTTTCGTCGTAGGTCAACTAACCGCCGACGATTTTTCTCATGAAGGCCAAATCCCTAAAGAAACCCTCCGACAAGGTTTCCTTTCTTTTCCTTTCTTGCAATCAATACTTGAGTTTTGGTCAATAATCGTTTGCAAGAAGTGAATGAGTCTAGAGACTTCTTTAATCGTTTAGTTCAATACTTGATTTATTTGAATGAGTCTAGAGACTTCTTTAATCGTTTGCAAGAACTGACTGCAAGTGAGCCCCATTACGTTTTCTCAATGTGGAGCTTCTTGTTACAGTCTTGAGTTGCTCTCCAATCAATTTGATTTAATTACTTGCGCTACAAATCATAATTTTCTGTTATTGAGGTGTCTATGTAGAGAAACAAATATCTTTTTTAAGTAATTATTACTCAAATAGTAAAACCTAATTGAAAAAATTGAAGCAATTGAATGTGTTGCTGTCCAATCAATTTGATTTAATTATATCTGATTGAATGTCTGATTTCATTTCTTCAAGTGCCTTATTTGCACCAGAAATTATAATTTTTCTGTAATTGAGGTGTCTAATTGAAATATTCAAGTATTGGTTGCATTTTGGATCTATATTTCAGGAAAAAAATCAGATTGAAGAAAAAAAAAATTTGGGAAAAGGAAGCGCAGTTGCTCTTATGATTCATCTGACAGTGGCAGGAAGAAGCCACGTAAATTTAAAAAATTAAAGAAGAAACCTAGAAAGAGGCCTCGCCAGGTCAGCATCTCGCCTACTTCTTCATCTTACTCAGGCAATTATTCTGTCAGTAGTTGCTGGTAGAGTTAGTACTGGTAGCAAGTACAAGGGAAGAGAGTGAGGCAGAAGCCATAGAAGATCGGAGTAGAAGTCCTAGTAGGAGTAAAAGACTTCGAATAGAGAGAGAGAAAGAAGAGAGCACAGATTTTGAGGCGAGCTGATAGTAACATTGTATCTTCTTCAAAGGATAAAGAGAACAAAAAAGAGAGTGAACCAATAGCTGAGGCGTCAGAGAAAGTTGTACCCGAAAAGGTGCAAAATGACGATTAAAAAAAACTGGGGTGGTGGTGGATGTGGAGTTGATATTGCTACAAAAGGCGCTAGAAAATTTCATAAAGTTTCACAAAGTTCAAAAATGTGGTATCAGTGAAGAAAGAGGCAAACTTGTTTTACATGAACCAAATGTAAGTGGAGTCTATTTTGGATGAACCAACTAAGGTAAAAGAGGAAATTGTTCCTGTTTCAGTTAAAAGGCCTAAACTTAGTTCTGTTATAAAAATCCCAAGAGAAAGCAAAGTTACTGAGGATAATACAACCCTAGGTACGTATAATACCGGTGAAGTTTCGGATGGTATCAAAGATGTACCGAATAAGGGTTCTGAACCAAATTCAAACCCTAACCCTAGTTCGTCAGGTGTCTGGTTTGAGAAAGGATGCAGGTGGGGCCCAGTATGAAAAGAAAACCTTCTCTAGAATGCATGATGGTGCAACCGTGAAGGTTAGTTTTTTACATGCCTTCATTTTTATATTTTTTATATTTTCTACAGTAAATTATTCGTTTCTTCCGATGGCCTTTAAAATCAAGCACGAATTGTGCTTGATTTTAACAATTGTAGCACTGATTAAATGCTTCTGTTAGGTTTTGTTTTGAAGAAGGACGATGGGATCAAAGAATCTCATTGATGATTTTTATTTACTGTAGATGAGATGCATCTGGTATTTGCATAAAATGTTCCATTTTTGTTAATAGCAAAGATGCTGCTTTTAATTTATTAACTAGATTTATATAGTTAAACTTAGGGGCTTTACTGTTTACTGAAAACCAAACAACAGGCATTCTCTACTGGTAACATACAATATTAATTGTGATTAAATCCGTATTTTTTTGTTGTTTACATTGACTTGATCTTCCCATATTTTTGTGAATTTTTATTTGATTGTTTGGCACATTATTTTATGCAATTTAATGAAAATGGTTGTTATTTATGACGTGAGTTATAATGTATACATACCAAAGAAAGCCCTGCCTTAGCGAGTCGAAAGCTACAACAGGGTGAAACAGAAATATGAATTTTCTGGACAGAAAGGGATAGTATTTTGCATGAACTTTCTGATTCTTTGAACAATTTATATAAATTTTGTGAGCATTTAGATAATTCTTATGATTTGTTTGAGTTTTGGGCATTTTCTGTGATTTTTGTAGACATTCAGATAATTTATATGAATTTTCTGGACATTTCTGGAATTCTGAAGGGGTTTTGTGTGATTTTCAGGAATTTGAGAGAATTTTTATGTAAATCTTGGGTCGTTGAGTTCAGTTCCAGGAATTTTCGTGGCGGAATTTGTAAGTTTGCAGTTTCAAAGGACTTATTTGCGGGTCGGAAAACCGTGAGGGTTTGTTTGCAATTGTGCAGCGGCAGAGCTTCAAATTTGTGGTGTTCTCAGGGGCCTTTCTGCAGTTGTTGGATTTCAGCTGCAGTTTACAAACAATATTTTTATATTTCATTTGAACTGTTTATTCTCCTTTGTGGATTTCAGCCGAGTTTCCCCTTGACTCTTGTTCTTTTGAATCAAGGGGAGCTGAAAGATAGATCAGAGACTATCAGGCACTCATGAAACGGGTGAAAGAACCCTGCCTAGTTTATCAGGAACCTCCAGTTGAGGTAAAATGACAATTCACAGCTCAAGATCAGATTCGATCTGGGCTGTTTGATATGAATCAAACGGTGCAGGTTAGCAAGGGACCTGAGACTGTTCCATTCCAATGGTTTTATATATTTAATATATTTGGAAAGGAATAGTGTTAAAGGGTAATAATCAAGTCCAGATAGATTATGCCATTGAAACCTATATTGTGTTAGATGCCGGTCAATTCTGGTACAAGCATAATATACATTTAATAATGAGTAGGGTTCGAATGCCTTCTATCTTTCAAGCCTTAATCGTGTCTCACATCTTTATTTCTGCTTTCAAAGTCCAAACAATCGATCCAAACCGCTCAATATAATCTCCATATTAAATTGTGCTTGGAGACCAAATTTTACATATTTTTGGATTTTTTTTTATAATTTTACATATTAAATTGTGCTTGGAGTAGTTCTTGCAACTGAGCATTTCGGCAATCCTCTGACAGCTGTTCCCTGTGCTGTTTCGAGCATATGCCACTCGGTCTTTGGTAGTATTTTAGCGGGAATTTGGAGAAGCATGCCTCCAAAAACATTGAAAAAGGACTAAAATGTAAAATGTTAGTTGGAGAAATAAGAGTAGAGAGGAAAAGAACACTTGCCATTTTTATAATGTGTTAGTTTCTGGTACGGCAATTCTTTCTTTCTTTCTTTGTCAGTTGTAGAATGTAGACTAACAATAACAGGAGATATGAAAAACATATTTGTCATTGATTTCGGGTACTGCTATACTCAAAATTGATTATACTGGTATACTCCTGTAAGTTACAGCGGTTATCTGGTTCCTGGCCTTGCAAATACGTTTGGCTTCACTGATCAAACTATTACTGGTATAATTTCCTTTCGTTTCAGATCGAATGGTCCAGGTCTGTCTGATCAGTTATAAAAAAAAAAAATTCATTGTGGGCAGGTGTAAAACACCATTTGTCAGATCCAATTTTATCAGTACCAACTGGATTTGATAGATCTTAATTACTGGTTAATTTTCTCCAAAAGAACCAGTCATTGCACAGAGGAAACCAGCATTTAATTATGATTGTCAACTATCAAATTTTTTTAAAGCACACATTATTTAAATCTAGAAATAATTAGAATTGATACACACATTATTCCTGCCAAACCGAACTTCATAGAGTTTCAGGCATTACTATTACAACTTCATAAACCTAATCACCTGATTATCACTCTAGTGATACTAACAAGGTAAATCAATCTACTTTTAAACAGAAATTTCGTTTATTCTCAGAATCTAATTCCCAATTTGATCCAAAAGTTGTTGCAAATAAGCATACGAGGTCCCTCCTTTCTCCACTGCCTTCCTAAATTCCCTTTTCACCTCTTGTGTTTTTGCCCTGACACACTTCCCTTCATCAGAACTTTCCATCAGAGATCGAACGGCTCTCTCGAGTTCACCAGCAGTCACAAAATTGTTATTTTTTGCATCTAACTTTAGATCCAATGCAACCCCCATTTCTTTAACCATGACAAATGCATTCAAACTCTGCTCTGCATATAGTGGCCAAGGTATCATTGGTATGCCGTAAAAAAGGCTCTCTTGGATAGAGTTCCAGCCGCAATGCGTCACAAATCCCCCCACTGCCCGGCGGGCCAGGATCTCTGTTTGCGGGACCGAACTTGGCCACACCAATCCCTTATCCTTTGTTCTCTCTAGAAAGCCTTCTGGTAATAGCTCATCCAAGTTTGCATTTGCAGTGAAGCTGTCAAAATACAGAATTTATAAATATGAAAATCATGTCTACCTTAGAAGTTTCATTTGAAGAAAAACCCTTTTAACCCATAAATCGGGCAGATACTTGTATTCAATGGATCCTAAAATATACTTGTTTATCCTCACAGAAAGAATCCATATGAATGAATTTGTTGTGAAGAGAAAAGAAAAAGTTATGTGCTATCAGAATTTGAATGTAATTTAAATAAAAAATCTGATGTGTACCAATTCAGAATAGGTTACCAAGACCATCAGTCCCCAAGTTAATTACATGTATTTTGAGTATCAAGCAATATAAATTTTAATAAATATTACATGAAAATTAGATCATTAGCTAAAAAATTTACTTGATTCCAGTGCAAGGTGCTCGAATAGCCCACAAGAACCGGTGCCCGCTGCGTTCCAATCCAATCGCCATCTCCTTGATTTGCGGCAACTCGAAGCCTCCTCTACTCCCAAAGCACAAGAAGATTACTGATTTTGGCTGCTGCAAATCGAGCCATTTTACGCACTCATGCTGTTCCGGTCCCACTTTCGGAATCGATACAATAGGCCCAATTGGGTATATCGCTGGTGCCGGTTTGTCAGGTGCACACTGGCCTTGTTCTACAGCTTTTAGAACTCTTTCCTCGAGAGCTATACTGGAATTTACTATGATGCCCTTGGCCTCCATGTACCGTCGTCCGAGGTACAGAAAAGATTTGTAAGCACCCGATTTCTTGTTCATAAGGATCGGTGGCATGAAATGTGATGGTACAGGTAAAACACCAGGGACTTTTATCGGCCCGTCGATCTCTGAGAATTCTTGTTTAATTTTTTCATCTAAAATTGGGAGATGAAGTACCAAAGAAAGGAAAGCTGCATTTGAAGTGTGAAAGATGTAACAAGGGATGTTGAGTTCATTTCCGAGGTCTATAAGGGATGTAGCGAACGGGTCAAGAACCAATGCCGCCACACGGGATCCGGAGGTTGCGATTGCATCTTTCACATGTGGCAAATGGAGTTTCACATAAATGGTGATGAATTCCTCCGGATCGTCAAATTGGGCCGGCGGTTTAACAACAGGAAGTTGTTGGAAATTAATAGGGAGGTTAAGGGAATCAACCGATCGGAGGTATGACTCGGTGATGTTCGACATCGAGTCGGCAGTGGGGGTTTGCATGAGGAGGAAAGTGATGGAAAGAGAGTTGCTGGAAGTGGAGTTGCATTGCAAGAGCCTCTTTGCTGCCTCTACCATAGGAATTGTGTGGCCTGGTGGCCATATTGGCATGAAGAAGAGGCACCACCTATTATTGCTCATTGAAATTGATAGTATGCTTAGAAATCAGGGATCTTTCTCTTTTCAAGAAAAATGGGTGAAATTAATGAACTCAAAATGGGCAGTGAAGGTATAAGTCAAATGGATGGTGGGGTTTGCTCCGGATTATATGGCATTTAAATTTAACGTGTTCCAATCGGAGAAATCACGTGGCCAAAGAGTAACGGCCATGTTTTTTAATAAGTGGTTCAAAAATTATATTTGGATAAGATAAGGATTTAAATTTCTTCATTTTTTTGTGTTTTGATCATGTTTTTACTTTTAATTTTTTAATAATAAAATTTATATTTCAAAATAAATATTTTTCTACACGTACATTAAAAATTATCACTTTTTAATTTACTTTTATATGGCTCAATAAGTTGAAAATTCAACATTCTTGAATTATCCACACAGTAGTACTTTTACAAACTCTTGATAAAAATAAAAACAAAAATAAAATATCAAAATATTTTACGTGCGCGTAAAATATCATATTTAATGATTTTATTTTATCGTTTAAGTTTTAAATTTTAAATTATTAAATTTTTAAAATGAAAGCATAATAAAAGTAAGTATTTTGAACCTTTTTCATTTTATATTATGGAAAAATATGATCCCCAGTATGGGTGGTATTCCTTCGTTTAATTGGGCTCTTACTAGTCCAAATTTGGGCTGATATGATAGAGCCCAACTTACATTAAGACCCATTAAGAACTTCCTCCACTCGAAAATGATGATAAGAACTTCCTCCAACAAATAAAATTTGTGTTAATTAGAAAATGCTCTTCCAAGTTGCAAGGTTCAAGTCAGATATACATCCTTACTTAATGTTTGAAAATATGTTTGCAAAACATAAAATAAATCCAAGTCTCACTACTACAAAAAGGTCAATCACAAACGAAAAATCACACACGAGTCGAGGAGTTTTCATACAATCAGTGCGTAAAGTAAGATGGCGGTAGCACGAAAATGAGCTCACACATACTCACACGGATGTTTACAAGAAAATCCGTATGTGTACATGAACATAATTTACGATTGGTGCACATCTTACATGGTTAATTTTAATGAACTTAACCGTGTATGATTATAGGAAACAATCAAACACGGTTCTCTTGTTAGAAACTGTGTACAATTCAATGACATCTTTGACATGCGGCAAATGGAGTTGCACATAAATGGTGATGAATTCCTACGGATCGTGAAATTTTATAGATCAGTAAGCCTCACTGATATATGATAAGATAAAGAAGATATATATAAACACATTGTCTATTCATGGTGTCCGTGCTACCGTCCGAGATTTTATTAAGAAAAATTCAAACATGGTGACGTTTCCGATCGAGAAGTATATATATATATGATAATCCACGGTCATGTGTGGGCCCAGGTTGCTGTTAATATAATTTATTAAGAAAACTACAATATCTATATGCAACTCCTTCAAATTGTATTCTACCTAACTTCTTGTTGTTTTTCTAGAGGAATACTATAATTCGACGTTTAAAAATTATCAATAAAAAGTCAACACTAATCCGTTTGATATTAGCAGTTGATAATATTTATAAAGAACTACGGATCATGACTCATGCATGGGTTGGCATATACTGGCTGTTGTTGATAATATTTATAAAGAAAACCATATTAGTTCTTGAGTGGAGAACACAAAAGTTCAAAATCAGATTGAGAAATCTCTTCTCAATATATATAATTAAAATGTTAAACCATTTTTTATATAAAAAAAAACTTGTCAATAAAAATATGAGCAAACTATATAAATGTTTTAAATACTATGTGTCTGTATTTAGATTTGACAATTTAATTTTGAAGCAAAAATAGAGGTTATATTGAACAGCAAATGAAATATATTAAAAACAAAATTGAGAGCTTTCCTGCCCCCGACGTGTAACGCATACTACATAATTTTTAGCAACTCGTCAAAAAGACAGGCGATTTAAATATTTTTTACGTTTGTTTAAGAAAATGATTTATGAATTATTTACTCCACGAACTAGATGGAATTGCACCTTTTTAAAAGTTATAAATTATATGACAAATGTGTCTATAGGATGTTTGTACAATTTACGGTTTGAAATAGGTCTATAGGTTGCAAAATCTAGGATTTTAGGTTGAGGATTTAGGGTTTAGGTTAGCAATTTACGGGTAATACGCCTGCTCACTGCCCAAGCAATTGATTGGGTCATCACGGCTAGCAAACGCTAGGCTGAGATATGTTGCGACATCATGGAGGACCCTCACTGCCCAAGCATCTCCATATACATCGAGCCATGCTCGATAGGGCAGGCCTTCCAATCGATATATATGGACAACAATATGCCACGCACCCATGCATGCACGTCATCACACTGAGGAGTCATTTGACTGGAAAAACTTTACGAGTGAAGATATATATTTCATCGATGTCTCAGTTTCTTGTTGGCAACCTCAGGTTGAACACAACAAAGGCGGGACCATATACTGCGGCTCCCCGACATCAAGAGGCTGGAAGATGTGAGACCAGAGCAACCGTGTGATACAGTTCCGCGGCTATCCAGCCGAGGAGGCATCGTTGATTTTTTTATTTTTTATGTATGGACAGGTATTTTGCAATCACAATGATAGGAATGAAATAAAAACATATGTATAGCAACATTAAATAACATTGCTATTAGTATATATATATAATAACATATTCGTATAAAACTATAGAAACGACAAATGTATATAACATTGCAATTATCTGTTAAATATAATTATTATAGGAACATTAATATATATAACAACAATATTAAGAAAAAACATTATAATTACTTATAATTAATATAATAAGAAAAAAAACATAAAAATAATAACGCTGATATATTATATATAACAACAAAAATTTTAATTTTACATTTATTTTTATGATTTCATCAAAAACAATACAAAGGTTTATACAAAATTTTCTGTTTACGCTGGCAAACATGTTGAGTTTCCGAGAACTATGGATCATAATTCATGGGTGAGCACAAGCTGTATAGTTGACAGTATTTATAAATATTAAAACCATAATATACAACTCCTTTAAATGCTAGTCCACCCTTCTTCGTCTTTTTCTAAGAAAAAAAGAATAAAAGTTTTTTGCGCTCTAACAAAGAATGCCAAAACAAGATTGCTTTTCTAATTATATTCATATCTTTCAGAAAGTCAATAAAAGATTGGAGACTATCTCTGAGTTCGATTTTTCTATACTCACACTAGTGGAAAATATGGAATCAGGATCGGTTATATATGCATATTAGTATCGGAATACAACCGATCCTGATGAAGGCGATACTGATACTACAATAATCTGGATCGGTTAAATAACCGATCCTGATAATTACTATCAGGATCGGTTGTTTGAAACAACCGATCCTGATAGTAACTATCAGGATCAGTTTGTTTGAAACAACCGACCCTGATAGTTACTATCAGGATCGGTTGTTTGAAAAAACCGATCCTGATACCTTTTTTTTTTTTTTTTTTTAATGTTGGTTTTGAAAAAAAAGAAAAAGAATCAGGATCAGTTTTTTTGAAACAACCGATCCTGATGTTATATTGGATCTAAAAAAAATATTTTTTTTTATTTGGCCAGCTTCCATATATATTTGCTGGCCAGCATAAATTTTTTTTTTTTATTTACCATTGATTTATTGGAGCTCAAAACCAATTAAGAACACAAAATAAAATTCATGAAACACAAAAAGAAGTACAATAGTTGAAGAAATTTGGTGCAATAGCAAAATAAAATTCAGCCACATGTATGGCACTCCCTCTTTTATCGTCTCCACCAGTACAAACTTCAAAATATGAACAAATATTTATATCATTAATTGCTTGCTTGTGCATCTTCGATACATGTATTATTTAAATTGAAAGACAAGGAAAACCTAGCTAGCATACCTCAAAGTGTACCTTTTCACCGCCGATGGAATAATCTCAAAAAGCCTTGCTCAAATGAAAAAAGATAAATAAATAAATTGAAAATACAAAAAAAAAATGTGTTTTAAAAGTATAATAATGAGAAAATTAGATAAAGCTAATACCATGATAGTTGATCGGCCGGATGATTAAGTAACTTGAGCGAGATGTCCTCAAGACTGAAAAACAATATACAAACACCATTAATTAATTTTTGAAACAATAAAAAAAATTAAAAATTGACACAATTGAGCCGGAGGTTCGAGAGGCTCGGCTTTGAGAGGGAGAGACGGAGACAGAGAGAGAGAGACACGGAGGAGAGGGAGAGACGGAGACAGAGAGAGGAGAGACACGGAGGTCTGAGGATTTGAGAGGGAGAGACGGAGACACAGAGAGAGAGAAAGACGCTAAGTTGAAAATGAGAGGCGCGAAATGAAAATAAAAACTAAGCAGGAGTTATCAGGATCTGTTATTTCGAAATAGCCGATCTTGATTGTTTTTAGGATCGGTTATTTATTGAACCGATCCTATTAGTATTGAGTCCTAAAATTTTTGTAAGTACAAAGGCGCGAAACAGAATTAAACCCTAGCGTCAAATTAGCATTAGGATCGGTTATTTCAAAACAACCGATCCTGATACCTTTTTTTTTTTAATGTTGGTTTTGAAGAAAAAAAAATCAGGATCGGTTGTTTTGAAACAACCGATCCTGATACTTTTTTTTTTTGCAGAGCCAACATTAAAAAAAAAGGAATTAGAATCGGTTGTTTGTTAGAAGCGATTCTGATACTATCAGGATCGGTTTTTACAAACAACTGATCCTAATATGTGTTCCATTAGGATCGGTTGTTTGTTAAAACCGATCCTGATAGTATCAGGATCGCTTCTAATAAAAAACCGATCATAATAGTTCATAAATTAGGATCGGTTAACCATAAAACCCGATCTGAATAGTTTTTAGGATCAGTTTTCTTAAAAAAACCGATCCAGATAGATATTAGAATCGGTTGTTTCATATAGCCGATACTATTAGGCCGATCCTGATTCCAGTTTTTCCACTAGTGTCATAGCGCTAAGCTACTATAAACAATGATTTAAATATTTTTATGATGTAACAACTAGATGGATTGCGCTAAGCTACTATAAACAATGATTGCGCTAAGCTAAGAATACACCTATATTTATATATCATCTTGCAATCTTTTTCTTTATTTCACAATATCATACATGTAATTTAAGTTGTTCACAATATCATACATGTAATTTAAGTTGTGTGCGTACCGGTGGTTTATCTTTATGCAATTCACTATATTGCATGTGCTATCATGTATGTTGTATCTTATTTTCAATCTAATTTAATTGTCATTTTTATGTACCTTTGTGGAGCCATGTCTTATTTTTACCTTTTCTCTTGTCGTACAATATTAATTCTTCTAACAAACAGGTATTCAACTATTAATTATAATTAGGAGCCAACCTTTGATCTAGTGGCAAAAGGTAATGTTTTCTGTGTGGGACCTTCCAAGTTTGAAATCCAACTGGAGGATCCCTGTGAATATTAAACAAAAGTGTTGAATGACTTGACCCCAACCCAACTATCATTAAAATAATAATTAATTATGTATGTATCTTTCTTTATTAATTTTGAACTTCTCTTATGAGGAGGTAGATATATTTCCTCCTGAGTGCTTATCCCAAATTTATAATATCATCAATCCAAAATCTATTTAAGATGCAGATTCTGATTGTCAACAAATTAAGACTCAGCGTAGCACGAATCCAAATATAAATTAATTCAACTCGCATTGTACCAAATTAAAACACAAAACCCACTGCTGCAGTTCTAATGTATATACCGACAGTATGCTAATTGCTAAACCCCTAACTGGGTTGGAAAACCACGGATCATGGTAATATCCCATATATATATAGAGGTTGGTAAAAATCAAAGTGGTAGTTCGTGTGTCTTAGTGCAACTAATTTGTTTTCGCAGTTTCAAAGTTCAAATAGTCGATATGAAGTGCTTAATATGTTCTCCATATTAAAATGTACTTAGCGATCAAAGTTTTCATATTAAAATGTACCACATGGTGGAACCCACCATTTTACGGCTTTAGATTAACTCAAAAAGGTGCCTATTCGCAATAGCGCAGGGACCGGTATTATTTGTGCTTTGAGATTCGTGCAAAATTAAAATAACAGTCTAGATTATCTCACTCTACAGAAAAATGCCTATGTAGTAACAGAGAGGATACGAATTCATATATATGGACATGTGTTTGATAAGCGTTTATGTAATTTTCGTTTTAGTAGAATCTAAGTTTTTCGTTTTTATTTGGGGCATCGGCTTTGGAACATTTAAGAGCCCAGAGTTTGTTACTGGGCCCAATCCATTTTTGCATGCCATGAATTTGTTACTGGGCCCAATCCATTTAAGAGCCTAGAGTTTGTTACTGGGCTTTCCTTCTAAAACTTTTGATCTGGGGTAAATTTGACACTTCACATAAGAAAATAAGAAAATGGAAATGGGGAAAAGAATTGAAGCAGCATGGTCGGCTTTTGTTATGTACAAATCAGCTGAAGTTTCGCCTTTCGATTTCTTGAATTTGGATTGGGGATTTCATGTTTTGGTTTTTGATCTGGTGCCCGGTTTGGTGGTGGTTTGGATTTGAATGGGAATTGGGGTTGGAATCGGAGATTGAGATATAGATATAGATTTTTGGGTCTCCATTTGAGAAGTGTTTTGTCGAAATTTGGAGGTGAGAAAGAAGAGAGGAGAAAGGAAGAGAGTTTAGATCCTCAATACTCAGTCGTGTGTGTTTATGTGTAGAGCGAGTCAGGAGATGGAACCTACAATTACAGATATTTCTTGGCTATCTCAACTTATCAAGTACCTGCCACACAAATTATTGCACTCTGTTGAGCTACAGAGAATTGGAAGTATGAGAAAGGAGCAGGGTAAGTAAGGTGGATTGGAGTGAATTCATATCACCTAAAGTAACTCAAATTTTCAGTTTAGATCTGGACTACTAGATCTGTTTTGGCACGAATATTGAAGAGGCTCGTGGCATTCAATTCGGCTTGTATTTTGATTGGATGGTGCAGATCTAAACTCAATATTTGAGCTACTACAGAGGAATGAGACTCGATTGGAGTAGGATCTGGTGAAGGTTAGCACTGGGGAGTTGCTATTTTGCGGGTTTAGATTTTCAAAAGCCCAAGAGTTTGGCCCATGGTATATCGTCGCTAATGCTGTGGAATTTCTTTAATCGTAATTAAAAATAAAAATAATAACAAAGAGGGTGATTATTACATTGAAAATTACAAAAATCATCAGTACCGAAGGTATTCGGTACACAGCAAAGGTTAACAAATCCTACTTTCGGTACACCCTCTTTTCACAAGCTGCAAGACCACACCCAATTTTCTAAGAAATGGGGTATACACTGTACCATAGAAAGTACCAAATCTATGTTTCGGTACAGGTGGGTGTATCGAATCTACATTTGATGAGAAAAATATATATATGTACGGAATCAAGGATTCGGTATCTACTACAGAGAGGTATGTACCGAATCAAGGGTTAACTACACCTTGGGGTGTACCGAATCTCCCATTCGGTACTCATGATTTTTTGTAAAGAACCACCCAAGGAACATCTTTTGTCATAATTTTTATTTTAATTACGTTTTATAAAAAAAAATCTTGTGCTCCTTTGTCTTTTTTACATTTAGGTGCGCAATTAATGAAATATTTGGACTGACAGATTTCCTGGCAATGGATGATAAAATGAATGGGATGTGGATTAATTGGTTCCAATAACGCCTACATTTCATGGCTCAATAAAACAAGAGGAGGGTTCAAATGCCTCCATTTTTTGTGCCTCCACCATGCCTTCATTTTTAAAAACTTTAATAACTCAAAATTTAAAACTTGAAAGTTAAAATAAAACCATTAGATGTGATCTATGTTATTTTCTCTATATGCTCATAAAAAATTATCGCATTTCAATTTTGATTTTATGTGAATCAATAAGTTGAAAAATCAACGTCTAGAAATTATCCACATTAGTACGTTTTTTACAAGTTCTTGATGACAACCAAACAAAATTGAAATGTCATAATTTTTTATACGTGCATAGATAAAATGATGTAGATCATATCCAACAATGTTATTTTGACTTCCAAATTTTAAATTTTGAGTTATTAAAGTTTTTAAAAATGGAGGCATGGTGGAGGCACAAAAAATGGAGGCATTTGGACCCTTCTCATAAAACAAATTTGGAGTGTCGCTAATTAGTACGTGGATATTTGCTGGGCTTAATCTTAAAAAAATATTGTACAATTTTAGAGCAACCAACCCAAACGCAGAGATGGGCTTTTCTATGCCCAACAAGGGCTTTAATTGACAAAGTCATACCTCACCGGTCACCATTTATTAATTAGGGCTGGATCGTACCTGATAACATTTCCATATATGAACCAGTTAAAATTTAATAAATAATTCCTATAAAACAGTAAATATATAGAATAAAATAGGGAATATAAATTTGAATAGTAAAGTTGTAATTAATTAATAAATCAATTAAGGCCCAAGAATTTCACACTAGGCCCAACCCACTTTTGCATGCCATGAATGGACCGGACCTGATCCGCTTCTAAAACTTTTGATCAGGGGTAAATTTGACACTTCACACACAAGAATATAAGAAAATGTAAAGGAAAAATAATTGAAGCAGCATGGTCTCAACTTTGTTATGTGGTCTGCATCCTCTGAGGTAACATAATAATCTATCTTACATCCAGACCGTCTGATTTAAAGTAGAATGAATTGATCTCTTTAATGTCCGTGTCAAAACAGATCGGACGGTCCAGATCTAAACACAAAATTTGGGTTACTTTATGGGATCTGAATTCCACTTTGTTATCCCCAATTCAGTATCTTCCGATTTGCCCCCTGTAATAATAAAAATTATGTTTGATTGATTCGTCTCTCTCTCTTCTCAATCTCACTCCCCGTCTATTGTTTTGTCGTGGGTCAACTAACCTCCGACGAGGTTTCTTCTCAAGTATTTGCTCTTTCTCTCTCAATCAATACTTGTAATCTAAACTTGATTAGTAACTATACTTGAGTTTAGTTCAATAATCGAGATTCATTTGAATCTGTCTAGACTTCTTTCTGTTTGCAAGAACTGACTGCAAGTGGGCACACAAGATCACATCCAATTTTGTAAGAAATGGCGTGTACTGAACCATAGATTCAGTCTCCCCTGGAGGTATCAAATCTATTGTTCGGTACATCCCTTTTTAAAAAAAAAAATATCCAAGAGGGTGTATCGGATCTATGGTTCGATACAACATCATTTAAAAAAAAAAAAAACAGAGATGTACCGAATCAAGGGTTTTCTAGCAACCAACCCAAATGCAGAGATGGACTTTTCTTTGCCCAACAAAGGCATTAATTGCCAAATTCAGACCTCACCGGTCACCATTTATAAATTAGTTAGGGCTGGATCGTATCAGATAACATTTCCATAGATGAATCCGTTAAAAATTAATAAATTATTCCTATAAAAATGTAAATATATAAATAAAATAGTAAATAAAATTTTAAATAGTTAAGTTGTGAAGTCTTGTCGGTTATGTATAGCTTATAAACTCCTACAAAAAAGGAGCATTAATTTTAAAGTTAACGGTACATACACGTGGGAATAAAGAACCTGGCTTCTTTTATCGTATTCCTTTTGCATGGAATATTTTTCTTTAATTAAGGTGAGAAAAAGGGAAGGAGAGAGAGTCTGCGAAGCTTTAAAAAGAGAAAAAGAATCCAAATGTCCTATATATCAAGCAATACCAATTTCACTTGCTTTTACCTTAGAATATAATAATGCCTTTGCTTGTGAAGTAGGTTAGGGACATATTATTATTCCCAATTTATGTTATATATAAGAGTGACTACCTTCCCTGGGTGTATCCCGTAGCCTAATATAATATATATCTCCACTTGTAATATATAACATGCATCAATTATATTTTCTATAGAGCTTGAGCTTGTTTGTTTATTTGGGGATTGATTAATCGGAAGAGGAATTAAAGGAGTGCTTGTTTGTGGATCCAGATCATAGTAGATCTCCCGATTGGTAAGTTTACCCCTGTAAATTAATCAGTTTTCACGTCAAACAAAGCAAAAAAATATATAATCAAGCCTAACTTTTGATTAACTGAGATATATATGGTTTTGCCATCCATCTTTGATTAGCATATATGTATTCAGCATTTATTTAATCACGTACGTTTCACATTATTTCAGAAGAGCTTCAGCTTGTTTGTGGATTAATCAGCCGGAAGAGGGTCAGAAATGAGAATTGATGCAATACAATCAGTAGATGAGATACAACCAGTAGATGAAATATCACCCGCATCAAAAAAAATGGATGACTGGGTTCTGGAGATAGAAGCTCGGCCCAGCCCGGACATCTCCCATGCAACCAACATTGAACACCCATCAATATTTGGTAATTGGAAGTGTTGGGATGATTTTGGGGCCTCTTTCTTAACTGAAACCCAAAAGTGGATAATTGTTGCATGTATGACGCACTGCTTTGGTCTCAATGTACGTTCATACCTTGAATACA
This sequence comes from Carex littledalei, assembly GCA_011114355.1. Taxonomy (NCBI): domain Eukaryota; kingdom Viridiplantae; phylum Streptophyta; class Magnoliopsida; order Poales; family Cyperaceae; genus Carex; species Carex littledalei. The sequence goes on along the minus strand of CM022098.1, from coordinate 7,662,056 downwards.
TGCAAAAGAACGTAGATCGTGCCTGGAGCTACTATAGTGGTGTCGATGAAAAATTTCGTGCTGAAAATACCAAACGTTACATAGAACACCTATTGGTCAATAGTGGCTTCTTAATATTTGGATTGATTTTGGTATCAGGGGAAAAGCACCTATACGATAGTTGGTTCAAAATAATTTATGAATGTAACAATCCAAAAAGTCCAACGGATGAAGACATTCGAGCTATAATAGACTTGATAACAGTAGAACCAATTCGGACCAGTAGTTACATGTTGACTATCAACTACCAGATACCGTGGTTTGTCGTTGAAATTGTATATACAGAGTTTTCCAACTTAAGCAACCTTTTTGTTACCCCAATCGACAAAATTGCGAACTTATTCTGTCACAACTTCCAGGCTCTCTCAACAAAATCCAGTTTCTCTCAACAAAATCCAGTCTCTCTCAACAAAACTGTCAGTGGTACCGTTCCTAAAGGTGGCTTCAAACATCTACTACACATTTTCTATTGGTCTCGAACCCCCGATGGAAAGTATCTGGTGGATACGACAAGTAATTCGATTGGCCACTTCCATATACCTAGTGCAACAGAGTTGCAATTATCTCAAACAGTTTTCAGAAAGGATGAGGGTGGCTTCATTGATGTGTCTTACATTGACGGGACATTATCTGGAGTGATTCAATTAACACCCTTGCACCTTTTAGATTACAACACTAAACTCTATGAAAGCCTTTTAATATTTGAACGGCATTACAAGGATTGTGGGGTCCCCTTCGCGGCCTATGTTACATGCATGGCGTCCTTATTAAAAACAGAAGAAGATGTTAGAGTATTGCGAGCAAATGGTATCATCGCAAGCACGAGCTTTGACGACAAGGTTATTTTGCACTATGTACAAGAGCTCAAAAAAATTATTCCTGATGGTCTCAAGATACCGAAAGAGCTGGTACTTTTGCAGGATAAGGTGATGGCACATTATAAAAGAAGTTCCTATAGAATATATGGAGAGTTCAAGAAACGATACTGCGCGAATCCATGGATAACCATGTCTGTCATTGCCGGCATCTTATTTTTTGTCCTTACTTTTATTCAAACCGTTCTTTCTTTTATTCAAACCAAAATAGTGTGCTTAGCTATAAAAACCAATGATTGCGCTAAGCTAAGTGTGCACCTATATTTATACATCATCTTGTATCCTTATTTGATTTTCTTTTATTTCATTATTACATATGTATGCAATTTAAATTGTGTGTGGACCGAAGGTTTGTCTTTATTCAATTCACTATGTTGTGCTATCATGTATGTTGTATCTTATTTTCAATGTAATTCATTTGTAATTTTTATGTGCTTATGTGGGACCATGTGTGATTTTTATCTTTTCTCTTGTCGTACTGTATTAATTAACCTAACAAACCAAGTATTCAACTATTAATTATGTATAAAGCTTTCTTTATTAATTTTGAACTTTTCTTATGAGGGTATAAACTTCCTCCTCTTGAGTGTTTCTCCCAAAGTTATAATCTGTGATATTATTCAATTTACTCCCATGCCAATAATCAATAAATCTATCCTTTAAGCAATCCATAATTTTAAGGTCGATTTTTTTTAGGACCTCTACTAAATAAAAAAAAAAGAAAAACTAAAAAGTACACAGAGAAAAAAAAGAGGAGGGTTCAAATGCCTCCATCATTCCTCCATTTTAAAAAACTTTTATATCTCAAAATTTAAAACAGAAAAGTCAAAATAAAGCAGTTGGTATATATGCATGTGTAAAAAATTATGACATTTCAACTTTGTTTTGGTTGTCAAGAAGAGCTTATAAAAATGTACTAATGTGGATAATTTCTAAATGTTAATTTGTTTGATATACATTAGCATGCAGTTGATATTAAAGATATGAATTAAAGATACAATAATATGAAAAGTTCTTTTCAATCGTCGGTGGATCTGCTGCTTTTCCAAAAGCAAAAAACAGAAGTCTGCTTTAATTCTTTTGAAAAGAAAAGGCAAGTCCGTAGTTCCATTTAATTTTTCTTTTGTTTCTTTTGTTGTTTGTTTTGTTTTGAAAAGAAAAGACAAGATACAATAATATACTAGCTTGCTTCTTTTGTTTCTCCAGAGGTAAGTCCGTAGTTCCATTTAATTTTTCTTATTTTGCATTTTTTATTTAATTAAAAAATTGTGCTATAATATTGCATCGCAAAACTTTCATCTGCTAAGTTCGCATCTTGATTTTCGAAATATCATATATACGATCAGATATTACTTAGGGTTACCTCTACTAGAATTAAGTCTTAAGAGCCAGACAAAGAATTAAGATCCGGACAAAAAGAATTAAGCGGCTAAAGAAGTTAAGGAGACTCCTTTAGTCTTAAGGAAGTCTTGCCGAATAGCACCCATATTCTTTTATCTTTTCTTATTATACTATTATAGTGTACCAACACATCATTCAGTAATAAGGAGCACTTTCATGAAAACAAATTTGGAAATTATTCGGAGAGAAATAATTTTTTCGTACCTGGACTTTTGGTCTGTACAAGCATTAATTCATCTCACTAATGGAGCTTAAATTGGAAATCCAATACATCCAAATGCTCCAAATGATATTTTGCATTGAACAATAATATTACCTGATTTCAAATAATTTTAAATTATCACCATCGATCCTAAATTTAGCAGCCAACTGATGCATTATGAAATAATACCATACCTAAATAATAATAATTTCATAGGTCAGCTTCATGTAATTACAGGCACTTTAGAGAGCAAAGACAGGGTGTGATGTGCTCATCAAGAGGGGCTAGTCATGAGCACAACTCCAAAAGTCAATCAAATTGGCTTTAAATGATGATTCTAAACCGTTGAAATCCATCTACTTCATGAGTGATGCATGTACATGCAAAATTTTGAAAGTTTCGAGTTCATTCAGTACAAGGTCAAACAGTAAAAAATAATGAAAAATAAATACATAAAACAACTTATAAATAACTTATAAAAGGTTCATTTTTTTACTGCTTTATTTTGTACTAAATGAATTCGAAACTTCCAAAAGTTTTCATGTACATGCATCACGCATGAAGTAGATGGATTTCAACAGTTTGAATTCGTCGTTTGAAACAGTCTGATAGACTTTTGGAGTTGTTCTCATGACCAACCCCTCTTGTTGAGCACATCACACTCTAACTTTGCTCCACTTTAGAAGCAATTTTCGAACTTATTTTAATTGGTTGAAAAATATTATACAAATTGTCAAAGTTTTTGTAAATAAATCTTAAACCTAATAAAATTAAAAAGTTAATATGAAATTATAGAAATATGACGTCATCAACAAAACCTCAGTGTTTTTTTTCTTAAATAGAAACTAGGAGGTCTAGACTTTCAACTTTCAATAATTGTCTATAAAAGGACCTCTCATCTGGGTTTCAAACTCATGGTCTCTCATACAGAATTTGTTGCCTTTTGCCACTAGACCAAATGATAATTCTTAAGCTAAACACTACACGCAAACCCCTAAAACCCTAAAACCTCACTGTTGACATAAGCTACCTAGGAATAAGCCTCATTTTTTTTTTTCCTTTTTTAGTAGTTGAGGTTATAATATGTTTCAATTCATTATTTGAACCATATTTTATATGTTTTTTAAGTTGGTGGTTTGTAGGGCGAAATGCCACCGATGACATAGTAGCCGAAATCTAAAAATATATATAAGTATCAAAAGGTTTAAAATATTAGGTATTTGTATTTAGATTTCACAATTTAAAAAAATATTGGAACCTTTTCTGACCCGACAGGTAATAGTCGAATCTACACAACATTTTGATTTTAATCATATTAGTAATGTAATTACAAATATGTGGAAAGAAATTAAATGTGTTTTAATCAAAAGGCACGAAAACCTGTTGGCGTAACGGAAAAACAAGGGGACGGTGCAGAAAAACAAGGGAGAGCACTGATCAAATTCTTAACAAAAAAAGAATATTTTTGTCCTTTATTATTTTAACTAGACATTTAATTCCATAGTTATTGTGTAATCATATTTGGTTGTGGAGTAAAGTTAATGAGGATTAAATTGCTTACTATATGTTTCTCCTTGTATTTTACATCTCATTTGGTAGTTGAAGTCATGACTTAAATTATCCAATTGAAAGAGTAAGATGTTGGTAAATGAACAATTGCCTATGACGGTGGGCTCTACAAGTGGAGTCAGTGTGGAGTAAGTTAATCCACCTAAAAAGGTGCAATAATTTATTCCATATTAACTCATCTCTGACTCCATCTTACTTCTATTTTACTTCTCATTTGACAACGTAAGTGTGGAGGAAGGAGTTTACTCCACCTTTTGCTCCACAACCAAACTTGACCTAATGAACTAAAAGGAAAGAGTTTTAAAAGTTAAGGGTTAAATTAGATAAAATTAAGTATGTAAGGATGAATGTATAAAAAAAAAAAATTAGTTGGAAGAATATTCGTAAACTTAATCCTATTATTTTTAAAATTTGGTACCATTCAGCTGGTGCATATATTAAAACTTGCTTTGGGAGCTCCTTTTTTGCTTTGGGAGCTAGTGCTTTTGTTCATAATTTATTGGCTGAACACTAGCCGCCCACGTGCCAATGTGAGAAACATAGGGAAACATTATGTGAATCATTCTAAGCAGGAGTTGGTGCAGCTCTGTTTTAATAACTAATAGATTTCCCGCAGCAACTCATTTCACATTGAAAAATAGAAGTAAGATAGAAGTAAGATGAAAAATCATGAAATAGAGTATGTGAAATTCGATGAAAAATCATGAAATATGAAATTTTTTATATTTAGCATAGTCGAGAACTATGGATCATTGATTGTTATTATCAAATTAGCTAGCCAGGGTTGTAAACTTGTGAATTCAGAGTGAATAATGCTAATGTCAAATTAGTATCCGTCTTTTAATGAGCGGATACGAATACGAATACATATGATAAATAGATGTCAAATATAAATTAAAGGCGGATTCAAAGGATCTTATTATATTAGCATGGTCCAGATGTTGTTGATAACATTTATAGGTGCAAGCTGTATAGATTCAATCTTTTAACAGAAGATGCTTTAAGCCTATATAAAAGATATTAATACAAGTATTTAATTATAGAACGATTTCGATTCAATGTAGTTACCTTAAGTGACTTAATCCAACAAAAAACAACAAATAGTATCTTAAAAAAACGGTAATTACCAAGATTTTCAAATGCAATCGGGTAGAACTTGCTTGATAACAGTCCAAATCAGGTGCAAACTATGTGCATCACATTGATATATATAGAGCTAGCTAGGTTTCAGGTTCATTGATCAACTTGGTTGTGAACAATTTCCATTAAATACATAATGTGAGTACTGCAGCTAGACAGTATGTGTAATGCATGAAAAGAGATCTTTTGAGTTGATGCTGCTCTATTTTCATATATACCCAATAGATTTCCTGCAGCAGTTCATTTCACATAAACTAATTGTTGTTGGGACAAAGCCAACCAATCTGATTTGTTTGATATACATTAGCAGTTGATATTACGCTGTCAAAAACACGGCTCATGGGTGGGCCCAGGCGGTTGTTGATATTATTTTTAAAAAATAAAACCACAATATATGCATACTACTACAAATTTTATTGTACCCTACTTCTTGTCCTTATTTAAGAGGAACAATCAAAATTTTCTTCCGCTCTCTATGATTCTAATTAACAAAGAATGACCCAACAAGATTGCTTTTCTTATACTTAATCATTCAAAAAGTAAAAAAATATTTGAAGTTTGTGACAACATTAGTTTTCTATCATAGTAATGAGAAACTAATACAACATCATTTTTTCCTTCCTTAGACTTTCTAAAGAGTTCAATCTTCTATAAGATCATAAAAATTGCCAAAACCAAATTAAGTGCCAGTGTTGGTCTAAACTTTCTCGAACATCAAAATAAAATGTTGGAATATGTTTCAAACATATAATAACATGCCTGTGATTCGCGTATTTTTAATTTTATTACTATTCATGTTTAGTAACTATTCAAACTGATACGATTTAAAATGTTTTTATGTTTATACGTTTTCTAAAAATTTGTCAAAAAAAATATTTTTAAGTTAATTTTAATGCATTCATGTTTCAACATTTTTTAACCGCTTGAAAAATAGTGGTGGATAAAGAGGCAACCCTGATTTTTTTTATATTAGCAGTTGATATTACGCTGTCACACATGGTGTCCTTTCCGAGTACTATTGGTTAATCATGGCTGGTTGATCACAGGCTGTTCTTGAAATCTTTATAAAAAAAATCATAATTTACACCACTCGCTTCTTGTCTTTTCTGTTTAAGAAACCGAATGAAATAAAACTATGATATATATATATCTGAGGAGGGATCAAGTTACAACAATTTCGAGTTAGAACAAAATTACCACAACCATTTTCTACATTTTGGAATTCCAAATCGTCGATCCAAATCATTCAACATGATCTCCACAATCAAATATGCTTCCAGATCAAATTTTACATTTTTTTGAATTTTTATACTATTTATTAAGTATTTTGCAAAAACTAGTCAAATTCAGACCATTGAATTTTGTACCCATCTTAATAAATAGTAAAAAAATTCAAAAAAATGTAAAATTTGATCTGGAAGCACATTTTATTGTGGAGATCATGTTGAACAGTTTGGATCGACGATTTGGAATTTAAAAATGTAGAAAATGGTTATGGTAACTTTGTTGTAACTCAAAATTGTGGTAACTTGATCCCTCCTCTATATATATATTCTTAATTTCACGGCGAAACTAAGACACTTTAGATTTGAGATTTTGAATATATTATAAAAAATATATTTTTATTCTATAAAATAGACTAAAAAGTATAAATAATTATAAAGATTATAAAAAAAAGTAAAGTTACTAATTTTAGTTCATAAGAATGACTTGGCCACCGCCACTCCTAATTAGATTGTGAATCTACACAGCTCACTACACAGAGAGACTAAGAATGCGTAGCAGAGGATCTCCTTAGTTTTTCTATATTCTCTGTGTGTACGATTTATTGAGGCAAGTGGTCAAGTGGCCAAGTGGACGGATTTATATATAGAGGCAAGTGGTCAAGTGGCCAAGTGGACGGATTTATATATAGAGGCAAGTGGTCCACTTTACACATGCAATGGCCACTATAAATATCCATAGTTTTCTAATTCGCACCCTCATCATTTGTAGAAAGAGCCATAGAGAGGAAGACAGGTCTCCTCGATCTCCTCTTTGGTACTTATCTACTATGCATTTTCTATCTAATTCTCAGCATTTTTTTTTATTTGTCCGATCGGTAAATTTTCACAACAGGTTCAGTGTATGTATGTTTCCTATATCTGTTTGTGAATATTGTTGTGTTGGGAAATAATTTGTTATTTTCATATCCCAGATAATGTGCGCCTTTTGTTTTGGTTACTTTGGATCTGTTACTGATCAGGCCGTTCTGTTAGTAAGATTTAGTTTGCAGTAGATTTGCGTACGTAGATCGTTTAAGGCCGTTATCTTAGGCAGAGTGTCTCGTTTGTAACACTTTTTATATATCTAGGCTTAACGCTACGTTTCAATCTTTAACTATCTCAAGGGCTTAAATCGTGTATCAAGTCACATGACTATTAATAATATTTAGACTAAAAAAGGAAAGGTGTATATCTCATTGTCTGATTAATTGTATATATTATCTGTCATCTTATATTGACCTTTGTTATTAAAGTAGGAATTATCTACGAAGTTTTCTTTTCGGTGTTTGTTGTTTTATCTAGGATATCAATGAAACGTTTTTATCCATTTACCCGATCCATATTGTATTTGATAAAACGGATATGATCAAGTAAGAATTTTTTTCATTAATTTAACAAGTATGGATATAGTTAAGGAACTTTTTTGTTAGTTTATCGGATAAGGATATGGATAAGAGCTATTTCGTACTCGTTAGATGGTAATTGATAAAACAAAATTGTATATGACAATTTTTTTATTTTTGTATCTCATTCGATTGATTGATTCCTCTCTCATTCTCTTTCTCTTTCTCTTTTCTCAATCTCACTCTCCATCTATGGTTTCTTCTCTCTCTCTCTCTTGAAATCAATACTTGTAATCTAAACTTGATTAGTAACAATACTTAAAATTACTTGACCTATGAAATATTATTGATACTTGACCTATGAAATACGCAGTTACTGCACTTTCCTCACAATCGCTTATTGTCATGCAGTGGAACCATGAAAGTTAGGAAATATTATAAATTTTAGAAGAAAAAATATATGATTTTAAAGTTTTTGAGAAGTATACTTAAAATTACTCATTTTGAATTTAATACTTGTAAAGTCTGCTGGTCCATTTATAAAAACTAGAGTTGGGAGCTGGATAATGTTTTTAAGCAAAAACGAGGGATGGATCCATTTTGTTTGGGAGCTCGTGCTTTTGTTCATAATTTAATGACTGGACCACCGACGTGCCAATGTGAGAAACATATATAGGTAGATATTCTACGCATCATTCCAAACAAGAGTTGTTGCAGCTCTGTTTCTTTTCCTACCCATTAGATTTCTGTAACAACTCATTTCACATGTACTACATAATTGAATGTGCAACAATTGTTGATCAAAAGTGAACGCTGAATTGTTTGATATATATTAGCAGTTGGTATTACGGTGTCACACATGGTGTTGTGCACAGGCTGTTCTTCAATTTTTTTATAATTTTTTTTTTCATAATATACAACTCCTTCAATTGTTATGATCTACGCTACTTCTTGTCTTTTCTTAAAGCTTTTTGTCTTTTGTGAGAAAAAAATTATGGAAGTTTTTCCAACTTCAGAGACGAAACAAAAAAAAAGTAGTGACTTAAAACTCTGAATAAATTACAATAGTATAATTTTATTTTATAAAAAATAAGTAAAATTTATAAGTAATTAAAAAAATTATACAATATAAAAAATAAAGCTACAATTTTAATTCATATAAGAGGCTTAGTCGTTCCTAATTAAAATTTAAATCCGTTGACCCGAGTTGTAATAGTTGAATCTACATATCTTGCTATACAGCGAGCAAAGCAGACAATCTGTAGTCTTCTCTTGTCCACTTGGCCACCTACCTCCCTCTAAGAAACTCCTATGCTTTCTAATTCGCCAAAGAAAGAGCTAGAGAGAAGATCATTTTGGGTACATAGTTCTCTCTACATTTTTTTAATACAAATTATGATTGGGTGATCCAGATCTTAGTGGATCCTCTTTCGGTAAGTTTACACAATAGTTTCAGTGTACGTATGCTTACTCGATCTGTTTGTGAATTTATGTGTTGGGAAATTTGTTAGTTTATATCCCAGAGAATGTGTGCCTTTTGTTTTGTTACTTTAGATCTCTTACTGATCAGTCACAATATATAACTCCCTCAAATGATACTCACCCTACTTCTTGTCTTTCCTGTTTAAGAAGACCAATGAAACAAATTATGGTATCTTTTCTCACTTTACAGGGTGAAACAAATAAATTTGAGATTGGACTCGCTAAATAAATTACGATAGCTGATTTTATTACATAAAATAGACTAAAATTAAAAAAAATGAAATTACTAATTTTTATTTATAGAAATGGCTTAGTCACTTCTAATTATACTTTGGATCCGTTGACCTAATGTGTAATTTATTAATCTACAGTACAGCTTGCTACACAGAGACTAAGAGTGCGAAGCAGAGGATCTGTAGTCTTCTCCTGCCTCAGATTTAGTTTTCTAATTCGCCTCGTCGTCATTTGGAGAAAGAGCCGTAGAGACAAACATAGGCGTACTGCTGATCTCCTCTTTGGTACTTCTCTCTACATTTCCTCTCTAATTATTCTCAGCACCTTTTATTTCATACTAGTTTTTATTTCTCCAATTCGTGACTGGGTGATTCATATCTTAGTGGATCCTCTTGTCTTGGGAGATTTGTTAGTTTCATATCCCAATTAATAATATTTAGACTGAAATATTTAATAACACAGTTTGGGCAAAATGGAAAATAGATTAAGTTTAAGTTAGTCTAAAAAGAAAGGTATATATCTCATTGTCTCATTAATTATATATATGACCTGTCCTCTCATTTGAAAGGTATGTACAATGTTTTATTTTGAGTGTTTGTTGTTTTATCTAGAATGTCAATGAAATCTTTTTATCTGTTTACCAGATTTATATCGTATTTGATAAAATGGGTATGATCAAGTACAAAAATAAAAAATAGTTCGTTAATTTTTTTGTTAGCTTATAGGATAAGGATATGATAATTTGTTTATTTATACGTATAACTATATAAGTTTTATTATTAAGATTACATTGATTTTACAAAATTTTATATAATATTTTTTGGTTAATTATGATAACATTAATTTGTCCAACATATCAATTTATTTAATATAAAATTTATATCATTTTATTTGATTAATAATTTACATTTGAAAATAATGGTATAAAAATAATAATTTTTATATTAAATTATTATTTGCTTTGTTTTTTTCTCTACGTTTTCAGCTCATAGTAAATGGTTACTTTATATCTGTTACTCAGGCCGTTATCCATTACTAAGATTAATTTCAATTTTAAAATTAAATGAAGATCTGACTTGTAGTTTATATAGTGTTAGGCAGAGTCAGTCGTTTGTAACAATTTTTATCTAGGATTAAACGCTACGTTTCAAATCTTTAGCTATTCTAAATTTAAGGGCTTAATGCTTCTCCTGTTAGTCAAATGGCATATTAATATTTAGAATAAAATATTTATTATTACAATTTGGTCAAAACCGAAAATACTATTACTTGTATTTTACATACTAAAATGTGACTGAAGTTTACGTTAGTCTAAAAAAGAAAGGTATCTCATTGTCTGATGAATTTTATATATAATCTATCATCTCATATTGCTATTGCATGGCCGTTGTTATTTAAGTGCAAATTATTCGGTGCTTAATTGTTGTTTTACCTGTTTAAATTGATCAAACTAAGCAACAAATTATCTAATGAACGCTTAACTTTTGATTAACCTGCATGCCTATTCAATTAGCAGCTAAAATATTTAATCACGTTCTATATTATTTCAGAAGAGCTTGAGGTTGTTTGTGGATTAATCAGCCGGAAGAGGGTCAGAAAAATGAGTAATGATGATGCCATACAACCAGTAGATGAAATATCACCCGCAACAAAAGAATTGAAAGATTGGGTAGTGAACATAGAAGCTCGACTAGACAACAGTACTGAAGAAATACCACCAACCAGACCACCAATTAAAAAAATACCATCAATATATGGTAATTGGAAAAGTTTGGATGATCATTTTCAGAACGTACCTTTCTTACCTGAAACCAACATGTGGCAATTTGTTGCATTTATGAAGCGGTTTTATAATCTCAACGTACAATCATACCTTGAAAAATTACAAGAGAAGGAAGATGACCTATGGAGCTACTATGAGGGGGTCGATGAACAATTTCGTGCTGAAAATAGCAAACGCTTCATAGAATGCCTACTGGCCAATAGTTGCTTCTTAATATTTGCGTTGGTTAGATTAACATCTAATAGGGAACTACGTGGAATTTTTTCTTTATCTGCCGAAAATCTTCATACACAAATACAAATGTTCAATCAGTATAAAAAGTTAGAAAAGCTTATACCAGATACTGTGGGGATCTGGTGTTACATGTTGACCATGGACTACCAGATACCGTGGTTTGTTGTCGAGGCTGTATATACACAGCATTCCAACCTAAGCAGCAAGCTTAATACCCCAATCCACGAACTTGTGATCTCAGCCTGTGCGGATATGAATCCTGGAGTGCACAAGTCCAAACTGCATAATAATACCAATACCGTCCCCCAATATGGCTTCCAACATCTACTACACATCTTCCATTGGTCTCGAACCCCCCCAGGGAAGTTTCATGAAACAAATTCATTTCTTGATATGAGAAGCTTCGATATTCCTAGTGCAACAAACATGCAATTATGTGCAACTGTTTTCAGCAGGCATGACGTCAGTGGCTTTGACGTGACTTTCTATGAGAGGATATTATCTGGAGTGATCCAATTACCACACTGGAACCATTTTCTACAGGGAAAGGAAATTTATAAAAGTCTTTTAGCATTTGAACGGGGGTACGGCATAGTTTGTGGGTTCTCCGTCACAGCCTATGTTGCATGCATTGTGAAGTTGGTACAAACAGAAGAAGATGTTACACTATTGCAAGCCAAATGTATCATCCCAAAACTAGGGGACCAAAAGGATGTTTTGAACTCTATACAAGAGTACAAAACTATACTACGTTCCAATGATATCCCATTGTCGTATGACCTTAACGAGTTGAGGTTCTACCTAAGCTCCCATAAAAACGAAAGATCCAGTATAAGAAAAAACTATGCAGAGTTCAAGAAACGCTACTGCTCCAATCCATGGATCACCATCTCTGTCATTGCCGGCATCTTATTGTTTATCCTTACTTTTCTTCAAACCGTACTTTCTTTTATTCAAACCAAATATAGTGTGCTTAGCTACAAAAAACAATGATTGCGTTGAGCGAAGTATGCACCTATATTTATATATCGTCTTGTATCCTTAATTTTCTTTTATTTCAATATATAATGTTTGCAGTTTAAATTGTGCGTGTACCGGTGGTTTATCTTTATTCAATTTACTATGTTGTGCTATCATGTATGTTGTACTTTATTTTCAATGTAATTCATTTGTCATTTTTATGTATTTATTATGTGGGACCATGTGTGATTTTTATCTTTTCTCTTGTCGTACAGTATTAATTCACCTAACAAACCAAGTATTCAACTATTAATTATGTATAAATGTTTCTTTATTAATTTTGAACTTTTCTTATGAGGGTATATACTTCCTCAGTGTTTCTCCCAAAGTTATAATCTGTGATATTATTCAATTTACTCGCATGCCAATAATCAATAAATCTATCCTTTCAGCAATCCATGATTTATAGGTTGATTTTATTTTTTTAGGACCTCTCCTCAATAAGGGTGTCAACGGATACGGTAAGAGTCGTGTGGAAGCATTTTCATACCCGTACCCATTACAAATTTTTTTTACCCGTATCCTACCCTTAACCGCTACAAATTATCTTACCCGTACCCTACCCTTACCCGTTATGATTGTCGGATATATGAAACGGTAGCGGATAAATAATGGGTAATACTAATATAATAATTATTTTTGTTATTTATTAAATAAAACATTAAAACATATACATTCATTTCACACATGTATAGTACTTTATTGAAATTTTCTTTTATCATGCCAAGCGCAAGTAAACTAATTAAAGTATTCTTTTCAATGCTTATTAATATATATAATATATATAATTTTTTTTTATAATTACCATATTGGGTAACGGGTAGGAAATATGCTTTACCCGTAACCTTACCCGCTTAGATAACGAAAAGAAATCTTTAACCATACCCGTACCCGATAAGTTTACGAAAAAAAAATCTTACCCGTACGTCTTATCGAATACTGTACGGATCGGGTAAACGGATAAAAGGGTGCCATTGACACCCCTACTCAATCAATAAAAAGAAAAAAAAAGTTTTCAAAATCCCAAAAGAAATTCACCTAGCATTAATTGTACCAAATCCCAAAAGCTAGTGTTGCAATTCACTAATCCAAACAGTATCAGTATGCTAAACCTCTTAACTAGAATTGGAAATCCATTATGGGCCCATCTAATTGTAATTAATTTATAAATCAATTAAGGCCCAAGAATTCCTCACTGGGCCCAACCCACTTTTGGATGCCATGAATGGACCGGACCGGATCTGCTTCTAAAACTTTTGATCAGGGGTAAATTTGACACTTACAAAAAAATAAGAAAAATGTAAAGGGAAAAGAATTGAAGCAGCATGGTCTCAGCTTTGTTATCTGATCCACATCCTCAAGGTAACATAATATTTTAGATTACATCTTGGCCGTTCGATCCGAGGGGTTAAAAAGGATCGGCCGGAGCAGATCCAAACTCAAAATTTGAGTTACTTTAGGGATCTGAATTCGACGTTGTTATCCCCAATTCAGTATCTTCCTATTTGCCCCCTGTAATAATAAAAATTATTTTATTGATTCTCTCTATCTCTTCTCAATCCCACTCCCCGTCTATGCTTTCGTCGTAGGTCAGCTAACCGCTGACGATTTTTCTCATGAAAACCAAATCCCGAAAGAAACCCTCCGACGAGGTTTCCTCTCTTTTTCTTTCTTGCAATCAATACTTGAGTTTAGTTCAATAATCAAGATTTATTACGTTTTCTCAATGTGGAGCTTCTTGTTACTGTCGTGAGTTGCTCTCCAATCAATTTGATTTAATTACTTGCGCTACAAATCATAATTTTCTGTTATTGAGGTGTCTATGTAGAGAAACAAATATCTTTTTTAAGTAATTATTACTCAAATAGTAAAACCTAATTGAACAAATTGAAGCAATTGAATGTGTTGCTGTCCAATCAATTTGATTTAATTATATCTGATTGAATGTCTGATTTCATTTCTTCAAGTGCCTTATTTGCACCAGAAATTATAATTTTTCTGTAATTGAGGTGTGTAATTGAAATATTCAAGTATTGGTTGCATTTTGGATCTATATTTCAGGAAAAAATCAGATTGAAGAAATCAAAATTTGGGAAAAGGAAGCGCAGTTACTCTTCTGATTCATCTAAATTGAAAAAATTAAAGAAGAAGCCTAGAAAGAGGCCTCGCCAGGTCAGCATCTACCTCTTCATCTTATTCAGGCAATTATTCTGTCAGTAGTTGCTCAACTTGCGAAAAACGAAAATCAAAAGTAAGAAAGGGTAGAGTTAGTACTGGTAGCAAGTACAAGGGAAGAGAGTGAGGCAGAAGCCATAGAAGATCGGAGTAGAAGTCCTAGTAGGAGTAAAAGACTTCGAATAGAGAGAGAGAAAGAAGAGAGCACGGATTTTGAGGCGAGCTGATAGTAACATTGTATCTTCTTCAAAGGATAAAGAGAACAAGATACAGAGAGGAGAAAAAGAGAGTGAACCAATAGCTGAGGCGTCAGAGAAAGTTGTACCAGAAAAGGCGCAAAATGACGATTAAAAAAAACTGGGGTGGTGGTGGATGTGGAGTTGATATTGCTACAAAAGGCGCTAGAAAATTTCATAAAGTTTCACAAAGTTAAAAAAATGTGGTATCAGTGAAGAAAGAGGCAAACTTGTTTTACATGAACCAAATGAAAGAGGAGTCTATTTTGGATGAACCAACTAAGGTAAAAGAGGAAATTGTTCCTGTTTCGGTTAAAAGGCCTAAACCTATCTGTTATAAAAATCCCAAGAGAAAGCAAAGTTACTGAGGATAATACAACCATAGGTACGTATAATACCGGTGAAGTTTCGGATGGTATCAAAGATGTACCGAATAAGGGTTCTGAACCAAACTCAAACCCTAACCCTAGTTCGTCAGTTGTGTCTGGTTTGAGAAAGGATACAGGAGGGGCCCAGTATGAGAAGAAGACCTTCTCTAGAATGCGTGATGGTGCAACCGTCGAGGTTAGTTTTTTACATGCCTTCATTTTTATATTTTCTAGGGTAAATTATTCGTTTCTTCCAATGGCCTTTAAAATCATGCACGAATTGTGCTTGATTTTAACAATTGTAGCACTGATTAAATACTTATTCGTGCTTGATTTTAACAATTGTAGCACTGATTAAATGCTTATTCGTGCTTGATTTTAACAATTGTAGCACTGATTAATTGCTTCTGTTAGGTTTTTTTTTGAAGAAGGACGACGGGATCAAAGAATCTCATTGATGATTTTTATTTACTGTAGAAGAGATGCATCTGGTATTTGCATAAAATGTTCCATTTTTGTTAATAGCAAAGATGCTGCTTTTAATTTATTAACTAGATTTATATAGTTAAACTTAGGGGCTTTACTGTTTACTGAAAACCAAACAACAGGCATTCTCTACTGGTAACATCCAATATTAATTGTGATTAAATCTGTATTTTTTTTACATTGACTTGATCTTCCCATATTTTTGTGAATTTTTATTTGATTGTTTGGCACATTATTTTATGCAATTTAATGAAAATGGTTGTTAGTTATGACGTGAGTTATAATGTATACATACCAAAGAAAGCCCCTGCCTTTGTGAGTCGAAAGCTACAACGGGGCGAAACAGAAATATGAATTTTCTGGACAGAAAGGGATGGTATTTTGCATGAATTTTTCGATCTTTGAACAATTTATATAAATTTTGTGAGCATTTAGATCATTCTTATGATTTGTTTGAGTTTTGGGCATTTTCTGTGATTTTTCTAGACACTCAGATAATTTATATGAATTTTGTGGACATTTCTGGAATTCAGAAGGGGTTTTGTGTGATTTTCAGGAATTTGAGGGAATATTTATGTAAATCTTGGGTCCTTGAGTTCAGTTCCAGGAATTTTCGTGGCGGAATTGGTAAGTTTGCAGTTTGAAAGGACTTATTTGCGGGTCGGAAAACCGTGAGGGTTTGTTTTGCAATTGTGCAGGGGCGGAGCTTCAAATTTGTGGTGTTTCTGCACTTGTTGGATTTCAGCAGCAGTTTACAAACAAGATTTTTATATTTCATTTGAACTGTTTATTCTCTTTGGTGGATTTCAGCAGAGTTTCCCCTTGACTCTTGTTCTTTTGAATCAAGGGGAGCTGAAACGGGTGAAAGAACCCTGCCTAGGCTGGTTCAGACCCCAATAATTATCAAAAGATCCCAGTTAATCAGGAACCTCCAGTTGAGGTAAAATGACAATTCATAGCTCAAGATCAGATTCGATCTGGGCTGTTTGATATGAATCCAATGGTGCAGGTTAGCAAGGGACCTGAGACTGTTCCATTCCAATGGTTTTATATATTTAATATATTTGGAAAGGAATAGTGTTAAAGGGTAATAATCAAGTCCAGATAGATTATGCCATTGAAACCTAGATTGTGTTAGATACCAGTCAAGTCTGGTACAAGCATAATATACATTTAATAATGAGTAGGGTTCGAATGCCTTCTATCTTTCAAGCCTTAATCGTGTCTCACATCCTTATTTCTGCTTTCAAAGTCCAAACAATCGACCCAAACCGCTCAATATAATCTCCATTTTAATCTGTGCTTGGAGATCAAATTTTACATATTTTTGGATATTTTTTTTATATTTTTAGGTAAGTATAAAATCACTATTTTTAAGAAGATTATGGACCAAAAACAGTGATTTTGTACCTATCTAAAAAAATAGTAAAATATTTTGAAAAATAAATATAGAATTTGGTCTCCAATCACATTTTAATATGAATATCATGTTGAGTGAGCCGAATCAACTTTTTGGACTAAAAATGGAGATAAGGATGTGTGGGACATTTGAACATTGCTTATTAATAATAGCACCAATAAATTCTGAAATTTTATTATAACTTCTAATAAAAGATGGTGGACCCCACATACTGAACATGTTGTGCTATCATGTATGTTATACCTTTTTTTCAATGCAATATATTCATTTGTCTTTTTTTATGTGATTAATTTTTACCATCACTCTTGTCGTACAATATTAATCATTGTGAGGAGCAACATAAGCTCTAATCACTACAGCAAAAATGGCCATCAGCGACCGGAAATTCGGTCGCAGAAAATAATGTCGCCGGTCGCTGATACTCAATCCGGTCGCAGAAAGCCAAATCCGGTCGCTGAAAGGCCAGTCGCTGTAAGTATTGTCGCTGATACTCTTCTGATGACATCACCGGTCACTGATACTACGTCACCCGGTCGCTGATAAGCTTTTGCGACCACATTTTTTTGGTCGCTGTTGTTTTTTTCTGACGTCAGCAAAAACTTTCTGCGACCAAATGTATTGGTCACTATACCTAAAACCGGTCGCTGATAATCGAACCGATTGCAGATACACAAATTATCAGAGACAAATATTTACGGTCGCTGATACTCTTCTGTTAGGTTTTTTATATTTTATTATATTATTTAAATTTGCACTATTTAATAGTTGATACGACACGTACCAACATACAACATAAACATACATGTCGTAATATCAAGTAATACAAATAAATAAACATACAACAAATAAACATTAAACATAATAAGTTTCAATTGTCCTTTCTTTGTTTCGACTCGTCATCAAACATCAAACAAATAAAACAAATAAACATCAAACATTAAACAACAAATAAACATACAACATAAACATGCATTTGCACCGCGAACATTCCTCTGACTCGACTCTGCCTCGTCGCCCGCCGATGTCTTTCTTTTGTCCTTTCTTTTCGGTGCCATATCTAGAGTTGAAATGATAAAATCAATAAGTTTCACTCAAAGCAACATAGAATTAATATAATTAACCTTCATCGAATTAACAAAGAGAGAAAACTTGCCTGATTACAAGCAATTACTCCCTTCAAGATCGAGCTTTCTCCTCTCCTTCTTTCCTCCCAAACTTAAACTATCTTCTTCTACAACTCCTAAAATCAATTAACCAATCACTTAATCAACCCAATTAGTTAACCCAATTAATCAATCAATCATAACTAACCAATTCAAAGAAATCACATTATTAAGATTCCATAATATTTTTTTTTTGTATTAGGGACAGTAAAGTGACAAGACAAACGTAGTGTATATAAACTCTAGCCCTGAAATGATATATCTTTAACACATGATGTCAACAAAAGATTACTTCTTTCAAATCACATTTCAAAGTTACAAAAAATTAAACAAAGGAAATAGAAATGGAAGGAAATTAATGCAGATTCTATTTTTAAATATACTTTGAAAAAAAAAAAACAATCTAGAGAAATTTATAAATACACAGACTAGCAGCTACCTCTCTTAGAGTGAAGTAAAATAATTAATATTGCCCCCTAAACAGTTGCCTTCTTTGCTACTCTTAGAGTATATCTATATGCTTCTGATCATCTAGCTACAAGTTTCCATATAGCATGCAGCTGGCCAAACTTTACCTAATTAATGAAAGTGATCAAAGCAAACATTAATAATTTTCTAAGGCAATTAATACACTACCAAAAAAAGGCTCAAAGCAAGAATTTTTATATTTGCAAAAATTAAAATCATAAAGAGTTAAACTCACTGTACCACTGTACCACTGGTACAGTGACACTGGTACCAAAAATTAAAATCAAAAATTAAAACCAAAAATTAAACTCACTGTACCACTGGTATAGTGACAGTAAGGCAGCAGCAAATCAAAATGCTTCAATTGCTTTTACTCAAATTAAGCAAAGCTCCGCATCTCTTACTCAATTTTAATAAACCATGCATGTGTTAGAAATTTGGCTGCCCCTTTTAACTTAATCCTAATAGAGCCTTAACCAAAAAAAAGGCTTAACCATGCATGTGTTAGAAATTATCTTCCAGAGAAACCCTTTCTTCTTCTTCACTCTTGCAAATTAGCACAGTAGCTTCCAAGGTTTTATTAATTGCAGAACCCTATATTTCTCCTTTTATTTATACTACTACTGCCTTTATTAAAATTTGACAATAAGGACTAATGACCATACTTGCAAATCTGACCCAAAGAAACTACTTATCATACTCTAGTGCTCAATATAAATTATTGGAGGCAACTACAACAATTGTGTCCATTTTGTTTTGATAAAAATACCTAAACCCGTTTCATTAAAGAAATGGTTAACTTACAACCATAGGAACATAGTTCACATACTACTCAGTGTATATAATATGACCCTGACACAACAAAATCATCAGTTGTATACAAGCTGGAAACGCACAGAATTGTTCAACTACATTATCTAAATCATAATAAGTTCTAAGCCACACACATTTTGTTTACTGGATCAGCATCTGCTAAGATTTCAGGAAAAAAAAAAAGAGAGAGAAAGAAAGAAAGAAAAACTTTGGTATTATTTGTGCTTTGAGATTCGTGCCAAGTGAAATTAAAGAACGATCTGGGCGGCTGTCCGTTAAACAATTAGTGGAAAACGCATCTAAAGCCGATTAATACCAATTTTAGTACTAATTGTATTTACATAATTTTAGTACATACCAGTACTGTTTTGGGATTGAGCAAAAACGAAAGTCGGATTGAGCAAAACGAATGTGGGATAGATACTTACGTTTTTGCTTTCGCCGCTTGGAGTTCGGGGTCGGAGTAGGCCACAGACAGTCGGAGTCGGTGTTCTCAGCGACGTCGGAGTCGGTGAGGCGGGGATCGGTCGGGGTCAGGGTCGGGGAGGCGGGGGCGGGGTCGGGCTCGGGGGTCACAGAGGCGGCGGAGTCGTCGCTGTTTTTTCTTTTTTTTTAGCTAACCTAAATCGAATTGAAACGCGCGAATTAAAAAAACAGAGAGAAGGCGGGACATTTTTACTAAGACTTTCTGCGACCGGGCCACAGTAGTCGCTGAAAGCAGTGGGCGCCGGTCGCTGAAGGTTTCGTCGCCGAAAAAATTCAATTTTTTTATTTTTTTTGTGTTTTCAGCGACCGGCGTTTTCCACGGTCGCTGATGCCGGTCGCTGATGCCGGTCGCTGAAGCATCGTTTTGCTGTAGTGTTAATAATACCATTATTGTTAGTTTAAATTCAGCAGTATTTAAAACATAAGCTCTAATAATACCATTTTTGTTTATTTTAGTATTTAAAACACTACAACGTTCCTATATAAAATAATCACCCCCTACTGAACATGTTAAAAAATAATAACCACTATGCCTACTATTCCTAAAATAACTATGTTTAAAGCAACCAATGCATAAAATAATGTAATCAATTTGAGTTGATTCACAACAAGTATGATGGATCTTTAATTCTTTATTAATTTATAACTTTTCTTGTATGATTAGGGTCGGATCTTATCAGATAATATTTCCATATATGAATCAGTTGAAAATTAATAAATTAAGCCTATACATTACTAAATAAACAAAATAAAATAGGGAATAGAAATTTAACTAGTGAAGTCGGTTGTATGTTACTTGAGATTAGATTCCAAATTATGTTTCATAAAAATGAGCCTTTATAGAAAATTGAAGCATGCATGCTCATGATGTAGGTGTCGAACATTTAAATTAAATTAGATTTATAGAATTATCAATATTCTGTCGTATGCATTATTTGTATCTAGACACAGTTTTGTGATTTTTAAATGTATTACATACAGTAATTAAAAGATTTTATCTATATTGAAATCTATGAACATGGTATATTGATTTATTTTACCTAGCTCCAGAAGTTTTAATGACAGTCTACTTAGAAAATTTACAGTGACAACATTTTCTTAACATTGAAATTTACTGTTCCAAATATAAGTAAATGGCGTTAATTGAAATTGAGGAATGATGTGCTTTTCCAAATTGATGTCCCAGAAGCTCTTTGTTTAAAATGAAATTCTCAAGGTGTGGAAAGCACTTCGTTTTTTTGGTAATCTAATTAAAATTTTAGCAATTCAAACAAATTTCAGGAGAAGCAAAATTTTCCAAATGTATTCCAGTGGATGAGAAGTTTGTGGAGAATATTAACTTTCTAGATGTACAATATTCATATGGATTTTCATTTTCTTTATCAATGTGAACGATTGCCTCCAAGTCTTCTTGTTGCAGACATGTCCAATGAACAAGTTGTTCTAAATTTCTGGTGGAAGAAGAGCGCCTAGCAACTTGTGCTAAGAAGAACAACAGTTACGACTTGATCAAATGTACACGTAGTTGACAGCAGAACTTATTCTGTAAAAATAGATTACTATCTGCGAGTGTAAAAAGTGACTGTCGGCCAGAAAGCAATCCTTTGGATTGATTTATGTAAATCAAAGCAATAGAAAGCAATGTCCCCTGACTGCTTTTCTTAATTAAATAATATGACAATATGCTTTTCATCTCAATCGTTTTCGGAGCCCACTCAGAGAATGGTAATCAAATCACACGTCTATGGAGCCCACTCAAACATCATTTTTTAATTTAGTAATTGAAAAAAATCAGCTTTAAATAACATATGATTCTATCTAGAACGAACAGTACACAATAATTGAAAAGAAAT
This sequence comes from Carex littledalei, assembly GCA_011114355.1. NCBI lineage: Eukaryota > Viridiplantae > Streptophyta > Magnoliopsida > Poales > Cyperaceae > Carex > Carex littledalei. Next base: position 7,640,001 of record CM022098.1, on the reverse strand, counting down.
CAGGTTCTGGGTATACCATAATACGACATGCAAATATTACTGCCTTAAAATATTAAAAAATATCTTCTATGCTCTCCAATCAGGCTATAATGTATTCTTTTTTAATTATTAACATTTATTTGTTGCAAATTGAGGAATATAATTATTACAAATATAAAGTATTTTTGTTTTTGTTTTTCCATCCATTTCTTCCAAAAAAATGTTTAAAAATGTTTATATCCAAGCTGCAACTGTCATAAAATAAAGACAAATAAATAAGATACAGAGAATATATTAAGGATGGCTATCACTTGTTCATATGTTTTTCATGTGTGTACAAACTTACAAAAGCGCTAAACAGGAAAGCCATTTAAATTAAGAGGAGGGATCCAATGACATCCTTTTCTGGTGACATCGGATTACATCCTATATTTTCAAAATTCAAACAGTCAATTGAAACCGTTTAATATGATGGATATATTAAAATGTGCTTGCAGATCAAATTTTACATTTTTTTTAATTTTTTTACTAAGTTATTAAAATTGGTACAAAAACTCAATGGTCTGAAAACAACGATTTTGTAAAATACTTAATAAATGGTAAAAAAAATTCAAAAAAATGTACAATTTGATCTGCAATCATATTTTAATATATCCATCATGTTGAACGGTTTGGATCTACTGTTTGGACTTTGAAAACTTAAAAAATGTGGAGTGTAATCCGGTGTCACTAAAAAAGTGTGTAAGTGGATCTCTCCTCTTTAATTAATTGCATTAATAAATGAGGACATGAAATATTTTTTTTGAGGAGAAAAATATAATTAATGGACCTCCATTTAATATTTATTTGTAACACTTTATCTTAGATGTCTATTACAAAAGAATATGTCTTATTAAAACTTTACTACAAAAAACTCTATTGGAAAAAATCTAGTGAAGGAAACATAGTACATTATTTTTCTTAATCTCCCTCTTGATAACATTAACCAAAACCTTTAATCTCAAATTCTTTCTTTTGGAGATTCTTCCGAATTTCCAATAATATTTAGATCGTCCACATAAATTGCAATTATAACAAATTTATTTGCAAATCTTTTTATGGTAATACATGAACAAATTGCATCATTTGTATACCCATATATATTTAACAAATATTCTCTAAAATGGTTATACCACATGTGTCCATATTGCATTAATCCATATAAATATTTATTCAATCTGAATGCATTTTATTATGGATAATCTAAATTACATGTTTCATGCATCACAATTTTTTTAGGGAAATTTCATATAAATATCACTATCAAGCGAAACATATAAATAGACTGTAACAACTCCATCTAATTCAAATCAAATATTTCATGTACTGATAGACTAAACAAGTATCAAAAAGTTGTTGCATCCACTGTATGCGAGTACCTTTTTTCATAACCAATTGCAGGTTTTTGGGAAAAATCTTGGGCGACAAGTCAAGCTTTATATCACACAATTTCACTTTCTTAATTTTGTTCTCGTGTAAAAACTCATTGGTCAATCATTTCTTTGTTGACATTCTTTGATAGACTTTAATTTATGATCCTCAATATTCATTATATTTAGCGCTATATTATATGCAAAAACATCATCAATATCAACTTCATCTTGGTTCTATCTTATTCCATTCTGATATGAATCTTAGGATATTTGCTCCCTTGAACCCCTGAAATAAATAAAATCAACCCAAGAAATTCAAAATCAAGTCGATAGAAATCCCAACTCGTTGAAATCTGATTTCAAGAACCAAGGAATAAGAACTTACTATCGACCCGTTGAAGATCTTCTGAGTTTCATGAACCAAAGAGAAGAAGAACACCACAAAGGTTGATGCCACTTCGATAGGTTCAAAGTTCAGTTAAGAACAACAAAGAGAACACTTGTCCCAAATTTTTTTTTTTTTTTTTTTAAAAGAAGGCTAGTGCCCATTTCATTGCTGAAATTGGTAAATACAATTTAGATGTTCATCCAGCAAAGCTGGTCCAAAAACCGCACAGAAACCTCACATACGAGGAACCTAAGAGAAAAGCAACAGTCTAAACAACACATTAAACATACAGCCCAAGTTTGTGAGATAGCTAATCTCCAAAAAAATTCTAGAGTGGCACTAACTAAACCGCATAGTAATGGGTTGGGAAAGGTAACTAATGACAAAAATAAGTGCTGCTTCGCCTTCATTCTGGTGCCGAAACCTCTGGAGGTTGGTAGACTACCATCTCCTGGGGCATGTACTGTGCCAAAGGTATCGCATCCTCTATCACTGGGAGCCAATCTTCAACCGCACCCTTGGCTGTTTTCTTCCTGTTACCTGCCCAAAATAGAGATAGCGATTTAATAAGCAGTATCAGAGTTCTGGCTGATTGAATGGGACATTTATCAAAGCAAATAGCATTTCTGTGTTTCCAAACAACCCAACATAAAGCACTAAATACTATGAGAAACCCATTTCTGTGTACCGTAGGGAGCTGAACTGCAAAATCAATGATATCTGAAAATGAGTGCCATTGATGCATAATATCTTGTGTTTGACCCAACCAAAACCAGATCTGTTGTAATAAAGGGCAATTCAAGAATAGGTGGTCAATTGTTTCACAATCTGAACAGAATACACAAGTAGTTGGTCCATCCCATCCTTTGATGGAGAGATTATCTTTGGTCAGAATTTTATTATTTTGAGTTAACCACATAAAGATTTTAATTTTGGGGGGTACTGGTAATTTCCACCACATGAGGGGTAGAACTGGAAAGTCCCATCTACAGTTGAGAAAGTTATATAATGATTGAGTAGTGAACTCCCCTGAAGCTTCCCATCTCCACTTAATTTTGTCATGAGTGTGATTGATGGCAGTATTTCTGAGTATGTGTAGTATTTCTCCCCAATCTGTTTTGTTAGCCCCTTCTAAAGTCCTTCTAAAGGACAATTGAGACCCTTGGGAACGAATCACATTTGTTAGCAAAATTTGTTTGGTACTACATATTTGATATAACTCAGGAAATCTAGTTGCTAAAGAACACTCTAAATACCATATATCATTCCAGAAGTTGATGGTGGAATGGAGACCTGGTTCATAAGTAACACATATATTACCTAATGGTTCTAATTGGATGACATGAGACCAGAAAGGTGATAGTGGCAGGGGGGTACCAGAATAGTATTTATTAATAATGATGGTTTTCCACAATCCTTGGTAATCTGAATTCTTGTATTTCCACCACCATTTCAACAGTAATGCTATATTCATCTGATTAAGATCAAGAACTCCTAATCCACCAAAATGTTTGGAAATGCAAATAGTTTCCCAATTCATTAAGGCATATTTAAATTTTTTATCGGACCCCTGCCATAAGAACCGTCGTCTAAGTTTATCTATTTGTTTCAAGACGGTCACAGGTAATCTAAACACTGACAGAGCATACAATGGTATGGAACTCAGAACTGAATTAAGTAAAGTCACCCTACCACCTATAGAGAGGAGTTGACCCTGCCAACTAGGCAATCTGCTTTCTAATTTATCTAGAAGGAAGGACCAATCTGCAACCAGCAGCTTGTGATTATGTAAAGGTAACCCTAGGTACTTAATAGGGAACTGCCCTTGTTGACATCTAAATAATTGATTTAAGGCTACATTATCAGCTACATTAAGATTGTACAATTCAGTTTTCTCATAATTGATTGACAAGGCTTCAAAAGCCATCATGACCCACCAGGCAGCTTCTACATTATTGTCCTGGGCAGCCAGGAACAATATTGTGTCATCAGCATAGTGGCAATTAGTGACTGCTTTATTATCAATACACGGAGGCCCTAACCCTTGTATTACATTAGCTCTTCTACCCTTATTAAACAACTTGCTAAGCGTATCTGCAGCTAGGATATATAAGAAAGGAGATAAGGGGTCTCCTTGCCTAACCCCTCGCTTGCAGTAGAAATATTCTGTCATTTCCCCATTGATACTAATACATGATTGGGAACTCTGTAACCACATGGTAATCCATTTAATCCACCTAGAACCAAAATTTCTACTAGTTAGAACTTCTAAAAGATACTCCCAGTGAATTTTGTCATAAGCTTTTTCAAAGTCAACCTTAATGACTACACCAGGTTGTTTGGTCACCTGACAGGAATGAATAATTTCTTGACTTAGTATCATATTATCTAGTATATACCTATTCTTAATGAATGCTGACTGACTTGAGTCTATTAATCTTGGCATGACTGATTCCATTCTAATTGTAAGTAATTTAGAAATTATCTTAAAGCTACAATTTACTAAGCTAATAGGTCTGAATTTTTTAATTAAAGTAGCATCTTTTTCTTTAGGGATCAAACAGATGCAAGATTTATTTAATTTATGCAAGTCTAAGCTATGCTCAAAAAAGTAATGCAGAAGTATCATCAGATCAGATTTAAGTAAATTCCAGAAAAATTGGTAGAAATGAAAACTGAATCCATCAGGACCAGGGGCCCCATGGGGTTCAGATGCAAAAACTGCAATTTTTAATTCTTGTTCTGTGAAAGGTCGCTCTAATTCCCATTGTTCTAGAGCAAGTAGTTTATCATCTGGACTCCAGAATTCATTCTCTAAATGTGCATATTTAATACCTTCTGTGCCTAACAAGTTTCTATAGTATTCTAGCACATGAGACTTGATTAGAGGTAAATTATTTGTGAGTTGTCCATCTATTTCTAAAGTATTGATCCTATTTTTCCTATTTCTATGTGTAGCTAAAGTGTGAAAGTATTTTGTATTGGCATCCCCCTCTTCTAACCATTTTTGTTTTGAGCGTAGTTTCCAGTGTTGTTCTTCTGTCATATATATTGTTTCTAGTTTATGTCGCAAAATAACCCATTGATCCATTTCCTGTGGTGTGAGGTCTCTAGTTTCTTTGAGGAGTTCCAGTTCATGAAACAATGAGTGGATCTGTTTTTTCTCTTTTTTCTGTTGACCATAAAAGTTTTTTGCCCAACCCCTAATTCGTTTTCTAACATGTTTAAGTTTTCGGTTCCAACTTTTGGCTATATCAGGTAACCTAATAGGAAATTCATTCCACCACTTATGCATGAGTTGTACAAACTCCTCTTGCTCTGTCCATATAGGATCAAATTTAAAAGGTGGTGGAATATGAGGAATGTCAGGATTAGTATGCAGCAACAGTGGACAGTGGTCAGAGTAATGGAAACTAAGATCAACTAGAGAGCTAGAGCTATATGTGCTATCCCAAGCTATTAAAGTAAAAATTATATCTAATAATGCAAAATGTCTACCATTTGACCATGTAAATTTTCTAGAGTGAAGTTTTTGTTCAATTAGATGATGATGATTAATAAAAGAATTAAAGTTCCTACTAAGAGCCATGTCAAAGTTCTGACCTGATTTGTCAGATTTTTTCCTAATGGCGTTAAAGTCTCCACAAATCAGCCACCTATCTGTAGATAGGTTCTGAGCTCTAATGTTTGTCAATTCATGCCAGAAATCTTGTTTTAAATGGCGTAATACTGGACCATAGACTATAGTAAATTGCCACATTGTATTATCCCCTTTATTTTCAAGCATAATGTCTAAACAGAAGGTATGTAAAGAGTGGGAATGGATTTTGATTTTACTACTGTCACTGCCAAATAATATCCCTCCGGATTTCCCTACAGATGGCAGCCATAACCATGTATCTAATTTGGAAGATAAACTTCTAAGGCATCTATTAGTAAAATTTTCTTTTTTCGTTTCTTGTAATGCAATGATATCTAGCTGATGCTCCACTATTAAATCCTTAATAATTTGTTGCTTCCTATATGAATTTAATCCCCTACAAAAATCACTAGTTGTCTATTACAATTAATGGAGGCAGCAGTATTTGTAGTCTGCTGCTGAAATTTGAAGGAAATAAACTTAGAATCCATAAACTTGACCAGCAGGTTGTTGTCAAGAATTGCAAGGAAATAAATTTAATATCACAACTCACCCAGCATGGCTGCTGGGCAAAATTGGAAAGAAATAAAACATAATGTCTAAATATTATTCATACATAGCAATTATTCTAAAACAACGAATTAAATTAATCATTTCTTTTTCTTGTAAGCTCTTTTTAAATGTCAGATCCTTGCTTGATAATGATTCCATATCCATCCAATCTAATTGCACAAATTCTTGTATTGCTTCCTTATTCTTCTTAGCTCGTGACGTGTAATTGGTCTCTCTGAAACTTGCAAAGGATCAATTTCGTTTTGGAGTCCATCACTCCCCCTCTCTTTAAAAGGATTCGACCTCGAATCGTCATCTACATCAAATGGAGAAAGATCAGCAACATTATACTCAGAAGCCTATAGGTAACGTCATGCAGCGCAGCGCAACCTGACCACATTTTACATCACGGTGAAAGATTCAGTTTTAAATAATTCAACGGCGTTAATTAAAATTGAGGAAGATGTGGTTCTCCATATTGATGTTCCGGAAGCTCTTTGTCTCAATTGAAAATTTTGATAGTGTGCCAAAGCTCTATTTTTTTTTTCGGATAACTATAAGTTTAGAAATTCAAACAAATTTCATGAGATACAAAATTTTCAAATGTAACAAGCTTGTATATAGTGCATGTACGGCAAGTTCATGGAGAATCTTAATTTTGAAGATGCATAGAATATTCACATGGATTTGCATTTTCTTAATTTATATGCGGAAACGATTTGAGATAAGTGAATATCTCATCAAATAATTATCCCTCTTGCTATGTTGATTTTTCTCTGAATATTGACTCTTCTGATTGTTAACGACATGTCCAATCAACAAGCGTTCTAAATTTATGGTGGAAGAAGAGCGCCTCAAACTTGTGTACATTTGATCAAGTCGTAGTGTGAGAGCTATTAATTTATGACCAGGGAGATAAACATGACAGGGGCGGGAAAAAAAGCAGAAAGAGAAGCAATACAAAACATCGAGCTTGAAATTTTGCATTTCAGTCAGTGTCTGCAGTTTTGTAAGTTCATATAAATCATTCCAATCGTTTTCGGAACCAGAGAAAGGTGCTCAAATCACACGGCTGTGGAGCCTACTCAGACTTTCCTATAGCTAGTCCCAAGTCCCATCAACATCATTTTCTAATTTTAGTAATTGAAAAAATCATTTTTACAACCTTACCAAAAAAAATCCAGTGGAAAAGAAATCAGAATTAAAAAAATGCACTGCATATTAACTCCCTTTTAAGACAACATTAATCAAGATATTTAATCTCAAAATCTATTTTTTTAATAATTTATTACTTTTGGAAGCTCTTCCAGAATATTTCGATCGTTGATATAAACTGTAATTATAATGAAATCATTTCTATATCTTTTCATGAAAATACATGAACAATTGCATTATTTTTATATCTATATATTTTAATAGAGGAGGGTTCAAATGCCTCCATTTTTCATGCCTCCACCATGCCTCCATTTTTGAAAACTTTAATAACTCAAAATTTAAAACTTAAAAATCAAAATAAAACCGTTGGATATGATCTAAATCATTTTATCTATGCACGTGTAAAAAATTATGACATTTCAATTTTGTTTTGGTTGTCATCAAGAGCTTGTAAAAAATGCACTAATGTGGATAATTTCTAAACGTTGATTTTTCAACTTATTGATTCACATAAAAACAAAATCAAAATGTGATAATTTTTTATGAGCACATTGATAAAATGATGTAGATCATATCCAACGGTTTTATTTTGACTTTTAAGTTTTAAATTTTGAGTTATTAAAGTTTTTAAAAGTGGAGGCATGGTGGAGGCATGAAAAATGGAGGCATTTGAACCCTCCTCCGTAAGGAATGACATAACCGTGAACTTATATCCCTTTTGTTTTGGTAACCAGGTTAGTTATTGAACTCTTTGCATCTTATTAGAATAAAGGTAGCTCACCATTCTCCAACCGGTTCTTAGTTAGATAGAGCATTGTATCGCACGAAAGTGGACAATGCTATTTTAGGATTAGAATCCCTCAAATTCGCAAGTGAATTCAAGCAACGAAATGATTGATGAAATGATTAAAGAATGACAGTAAGCCTAAACATTAGAGCTTTAAATGTCTAATTGCACTTTGTTTGATCAATTCTCTCACTCACAAAAGGATTTGTTTAGCTTAGTGAACGGTTATACGAAAAACTATATCTTTTAAGGACGTCGTCAACTATGGCCACCACAAATAATGGTTGCAATTAATGAATGCCACCTATTGAAATGAAAGTTTGTTTCGCCATCTCTGCTTGCTACTCAGTTGGACATTAACGAAGAATGTTGGTATAAGATATGTATATTCCTAACATCTGCGGGCTCAGTGCAGTAGGGAAATTTTAAGTTGTTAGTTCACCAAATCATATTAAAGAACAAATGTAAAGAAAATTGTTAGTTCAAGAATAAAAACAAAAAAAACAAAAAAAATTTCTATCCTATAATTGTCAGTTCACCAAACCATCACCAAAAACACCGAAACCAACACTTGTAAAAGAACCACCTGTACTGGAACTGTAACCTGTAACCCAAATGAATCTAACACAATCTGAATTGTAAAATTACAACCAGTTGTGGACGGATCCTGTGTAGTCTCAGTTGCAAGTCCTTGAAAATCACAACTACCATCGATCTGGCTCTGAACCTGAAAATATGCATTAAATGCGTAAGAAGCATTTCCGCTGGAATCCAACCCGTTACATGTTGACCCGTACCCAAGCGAAGTACAATCTGCATATGTACAAGCATAGTCGATATTGTCTCCGATTGCTGTCAGGTTTTGCACTTTGGGGTTCAGTAAGCACCACGTTTTTGGCTGGTACTGCACGCCTTTGGCTGGTACAAGTGTCACACTCCGGCCTTGGCCAGTGAGGTCCATGTTGAACTTTGGTTGGCCGTCGTACTTCAAAATGCCCCAGTGCCGCTCAAAATTTCCTGGTGCGACACTTTTTGCATCCTCGTCTATTAGACCAAAGAGGTACACCTCGATGTATTGGTTTGGCCGGAGCGGTGTACCAGTGTTCGATGCCAGTTTCTTCATGAGACCTGGGTATGTGACAATGTGTGAGATAGTTATAGTGATGGTTCATGGAACCATGTCTGAATAGCTTTTTATTATTGTGTGGATTACAACCTACAAGTTTGGTTATATGGACCGTGTTTCAATAAATCAATCTGTAAGCTTCAATTATCTAATCTGATTTAGTGATAGTGTGGCACAGTATAAGCTTTACTTATTGTTTCTGGGGACCTTGTATATTTCTGGTTTTATCAAATATATGTGATGCATTAAATGTTATTTGGGTGCACATGTGGTCTTGTCTGTTCTACTTCTGTTACAGTTAATGATGTATACTGGCACAGAACTTAACAAAGGATTTACCCAAGTGTTAGCATCAGTACCGGTACACAAAGGATTACCTCTTTTGGTTCCTTTTGAAACCACCAGAGCTTAAAAAAAGATTACATTCAGCTATATAAAAAAACCAAAGAAGTTTGAAAAGTAAAATCTGCTACCAGTAATGACATACTGGTACATAACAAATAAAAATAGAAATTAACCCATACCGGTGTAAAATCGCTGTGCATAGGCCACTTTTGCATTTATATCTCCATCTGTGGGCCATCCCACCTCTCCCACAATTATTTCCATACCACCCAAATTGACAGTCTTCAGAGCTGATACCAACGTGTCAAAATTAGCATCGAAAACATTGGTATAAACAATCCCATTATCATTTACTGTGGTACCGCTATTGTCAAAAAACGCATAGTCAAACGGGAAGCCCGCATTGTCATACAAGCTCAGAAAAGGGTATATGTTAACGACAAATGGAGCTCCGGATTGATTCAGAAAAGTGACAATATTTGTCATGAGGTCAGAGATGTCGGTACGAAACTGGCCGGCTGATGGTAAGTCGCCGCTGTACACTTCAGCATTCAGAGGTACGGTGGCCTTGATTGAGGAGCCAACACCAGCTTCATTCAGCGCTTTTTGGATATTTTCTAAAGCGGGTAGGGTAACATTTAGAAATGACCCGTTATAGGATGAGAGAAAGGGCTCGTTTCCCACTGCTACGTATCTACATATGAAGAATCAAAATGCACAATTAATTTGCTAGTTGATCTGAACATAGCTGAAGTTTACTAATTATAAATTGAGATAATACGAATAAATTTAGTGTGAAATTAAGAGTTAACATAAATTGACTCTAATTAATTGTAGTAGCCCAAAACCCTGTAATAACAGAATGGTACCATTACAAACCAAAATGCAAATAATCCAGAAATTGGATTACTAATGAAAAATCCAAGCTGTAATTAAGCAAACATGTCAAATCATATTAGCATAGCAGATCAAAATGGAAAAAGTGAACAGAGAATTTATTGCACTCACTTAATGTTTACCCCACCATTAAAATTATAACTGGTGACATTCTTGTTGACCCATTTCTTTGCGGTAGCATAATCCGTCATCATGCCGAGCATGTTGTTCGGTATAGCAACCATCACCTCTAAATTGCTGCCGGCCAAACCGCCCATGGGACCGGAATCGGCATCAAACAGCTTCACCTTCTTTATCCCATTATCCTTCAACACTTGCACCACAGTCTTAGGAGGTAAGGGATGGCTTGCCAGGGTGCCCCAATTCACACCCAATCCATCAGCAATTGAGTTGAAGCAACCCAAAATCAAAACCAACTTGAAAACTTGAAGAGTAACCATTTTTATTTTTTAGAGGGAATAGGTGGAAAGGTCTGATTTTATTGAGAAAAATTGGTCAATTTGTGATGAGCTTGGCGAATTTGATTCTTTGTGATAAAGTTGATGGAGTGATTATGACAGTGGGAATATCTGTGTAGTGTTTGTATATATGTCTCTGTATAAGGTGGAGAAAGTGACAGGATAGAGGGATAAACACAGATGTGTGAACAAAAGGATGCCAAGAAATAGATGCGAACTTTTGAAATAAACTTAGTTTTAATGTATTCTTCTAATGGCAGAAGTTTACTTGATGTGATGTGTGTAACAAAAAAAAAGGAAAATGATAGTAATTAATAGGTAAACAACAAATAGATAAACAAAAAAGAGCAGCTCAAAAGTGAAAATATTTATTGAAAAATCAGAATTTGGATAAATAATTTGTTGAAAAAAAAAATCAGAATATTTATTGAAAATATGAGTGAGGCTATGGTACTATGTATCCCACAACTGGTGGTACAGAGCTGCTACGGGGAGGCAGCTGAGACGCATCAGAAGGTGGCACACTCGTTTTGCTGTCGCTAGTGTCAGCATCTTTGCTAGCTGCTGGTGATCTCACTGTTCTCTTCTATTTGAGGGATCTTAGTGTCGCTGGTCATCTCGTCGTTCTCAGTCTCTTGGCCGGCCACAGTTATTTCCATGGTCGTTGGGTTGCTGCTAGTTTCTCCAACCTCATTCTTTTGGCCGAGACTGCTCATCTCAATACTCTTTCCTTTTTGAGAGATCTCAATGTTAGTGGAAGACATGATCGTTGGTTTGATTGGAAGACAGAGAAATATGAAGTTTGAAAGAGTGAAGAAGATCACAGGTAAAAATGACAAAACCAGAAGAGAACGTTCTCATATTTTCTCTGTCATTTGCAAAAGACAAAAAAGCTGAGCTTGTGGACCCCGCTTCAGAAAAAAATGAAATGACCTAGCTACCTTGAAATTTTGATATAAGAAAATATTAATTACCAAGCTTTGTATATTTTTGTATTCCTTGCTTAATTTGTGCTTGCTTTTTACGTGCACTGTTCAGTGCTGGGGATTTGAGCTCCTCGCAGAGGGATTGTATGTTACCATGATAATATATATATATATATATATATATATATATATATCTGTGTGTGTGTGGGTGGGGTATAAAATATGTTGTAGTCCCAGCCGAGAGTGTAATTAATTTCTTTTAATTATCTTAAACAATTACATAATTATATATATAATTTGTATGGTGTGCATGTTCTAATTATAGACAAATATGATTCATAGTGGCTTAATAAATAGTAAAAAAATTCCAAAAAATATAAAATTTGGTTGCAAACGTTTTGATATTAGCCTCTATATATATATATAGAGAGAGAGAGAGAATGGCTAATATACAAACGTTTGTTCCTGGACTCAGGAACAAACGATTCGGTTCTCCGATTTTCAAAGTCCAAACAGTCGATCCAAACCGTTAGATATTTAATCTATATTAAAATGTCATTGGAGATCAAATTTATATTTTTTAAAGAAATTTTACTATTTATTAAGCTGGTTTGAAAACCGTTGTTTTTATTAAATTTCTGCAGCATTGAAAAACAGCAGTTTTCAAACCAGCTTAATAAATAGTAAAAAAATTCCAAAAAATGTAAAATTTGGTCTCCAAGCACATTTTAATATAGATTGAATATCTAATGGTTTGGATTGACTGTTTGGACTTTGAAAATCGGAGAACCGAATCGTTTGTTCCTGAGTCCAGGAACAAACGTTTGTATATTAGCCATTCTCTATATATATATATTACATTTGAACTATCATTTATGGTACACAACACTCAAGTGAACCTTTACGTGTCTTTATCTCATAGAATTAGAATTATAGAAATGAAATCAAATGAGTATGCATGGGTGTGGGTCCCACTCCCACGTACCCTCCCTACGAATGTGTGATTCAGATGTGGGACCCACAACTGAAGAAGATCAGTACCTACGTCCTAAGCTGACATTGGGCAGTTTGGTTTGTAGTTATTTTGAATATCAATGTAACAGCTAGCTGTCATTTTGCGGCCTTACCCCAAGCCATACCCCACCATCCTGAATTGTGTATCTGTATCGGAAAATAACTGTTCCTGATTAGTGATACTATCTGTATCGCCTGGGTCAGTATCGTCTCGATTCCGTTCCTGATAGGCGATTTCCCACTAGTGTCCTCCAAGCAGATTAATTTGAAACCATAACTTAAATTACTAAATGAGAAGGAAAATAGGAGGACTAAGATAGAATAAGCAATTTAATTTCATTTACTCCACCACCAAACATGACCAATATCTATAAGTCTTTAGATCGAATCAGTAGCGTAGCTAGGATTTGAGTTAGGGTGAGCAAAATATTTCAGTCAGGCCTGCTCTATAGTCTTTGTCCGAATGAACTCCTGCGTCGTTGTCTCGCCACAACAACAAAGTAGGCACTTATCGCGCGGGAAAAAGCGCATTTATGATGGTTCTCCGTCGCGAATAGAAAAAACACAGTTATGACGGTACTCCGTCGCGAAAAGTCATTTTTTACCCTCACAAAAAGTCACTTATTCTTGTTGTGAGCTCGTTGATCATCATTTTTTCTCAAATTGCCCTCTTTGGCTTGAATTGCTTTGTCAATCGCCAAGTTGGCAGTCGCCCTTTTTTCTTTTCGTTATTGTTATTGTTTTTCACACGATCCAGGTTCGCTGTATTGGACAGGTCACGTGTATAGTTAGAGAGGAAACAGATGGCGACTAAGATTTAGAAAAAAAAAAGGATCTGTGACTCTAGGTTTGGGCTTAAGATGTAAAAAAGTCGCGTCGTGACCGGATACGTCATGATACGACACATGTGCAGGTCATGTGTTGTGACTCGCGTATCCAGTGCCGTGACTATTCGTTTTACGCAGTCATCTTTTGAAAAATTGGCACAACACAACACGTCACACGAAAGATCTCGTCACGACACGACACATTATAACGCGAGTCATGCGTGATTAGAACCGTTAGATCTAGATCAAATGGTCAGGGTGTGCCTTGATCAAAACATGACTCACGTGCTATGATCATTCACGTGATGTGATCGTCTTTTCGAATTTGAGCACGTCACGACCCGAAAAAATATGACTTAGTCACAACACAATATGGCATGTGACTAGTCACGGTACATCCCATCACATCACGTATTTAGATTAGGCTGCACAAAAATTGAGATGAAATTGAACTGTAATTGAAAATTCAAATTTCACAGAATAGGGACATAATTTAATTTCAGAGTGAGACAACAATCAAATTACATATTGATTAAAAAATAAGTCAAAACCCATATAGAACAGATGCGTAATCCTATACAATACTAGCTCCGCCACTAGATAAAATCATCATATTTTGCTTTGAAAAAATATTTATTAAACAAAAATTTTCCTAAAATAACATATCTTCTTAAAAAGAGAAATTTTAGATATATATATAGAATCTGGCTAATATGCTACGCGTAGCATAGAGGGCCTCCGTGCTACGGCATAATATTTGAAAATGACAGTTTGGATTAAATGAGGCTTTCATGGGCTAAGATTTGTTTTTAAGTAAAGAACCAAACCCCTTAATTACAATATAATACAATTGTTATATGGCTGAATATGTATCAGGTGATAAACAACTTAAAATAGGCCCATAAGGCTTATGAAAACATATTTAGTTACAAAGCAAGATGAGGGTGCAATAGCCTATATTGTTTTGTGTCTCCATCGTATTTTCAATTTTAATTTATTAATATTAAAATTATAAAATTTGTATGTTGAAATAAAACCGTTAATATGATCGATATTATTTTCTCTAGATAAACATATTAAAAATCTCACTTTTTAATTTTATTTTTCTATAAATCAACAGTGTATATTTACATGTCCTTGATAACAATAAAATAAAGTTGATATATTATTTTACATTGAGATGATAACATAGATCATATCTAATTGACATTGAAGTTTTAAATTTTATTTATTAAAAATTTAAAAATAAAAAACAGATTAAAGACATAATGAAGAGATAAACAAATGAAAGTATTTAGACCTTACAAAAGTTTTTTTTTTTGTGGAAATGTATATTATTCATTTTTGTGGTAGCATAAGCAATATAGAAGTTCAAGTCACTATCTCATGTGATGTGTCAAGTAGAAATAGATGTTTCCAGTTGAAGTTCTTTTATTTATACTGATTTTAGTCAAAAAAGTGATTACTGATTAACCCTTAAAGCATTTTATTTCCAGTTAAAAAAAGTTTCTTGAGAGAGTCCTTTTCATGGTTGTATAAAGTATTTTCTCAAAATAGAGAAATCAAGATGTAGCAGAATTGAGTTTGAATAATTTAATCTTGGTTTCTATTTTTTAATCATGTTTGGTAGCACCTCATCATATCCATGTATGTAAATTAGATGCTTCCTTGCTCAATTTTACAACTTGTATGTTATAATTGTACAATTAATTGTTTTTTATAAATGAAGTATCACAATCAAATGACTCAAATTTAAAAGGTCAGAAGCAGTTTCAAGAAACAATAAATAAATAAATAAAAGAAAGTCCAGAAGCTGGTGGCTAATGTCTTGCCACGTGTCACGTCAATTTCACCTTATCTGTCCTCTTTTTTCTTTTTTTATTTATTAATTCATGCCCTTAGGCCTCCAAATACAACCATTGAACACAAAAACAAAACAGCATTCGTTTCCTATTACAGGATAGAAATTTGTATCAGTCGATAGCATATTAAAGATATGTATATTCCTAATTCCCATTTCATTTTATATACATAAAACAGAGAAATTTCATATTAAATGTCATTAGGGAGATAATATGTGACAAATTAATTAAATGTAGCTAATCATTCTGACAAGCTCTTTCTTATACAAAGTAAGTGCAAGCAACATTTCAACACAGTTTGAAACCTGGCGAGAAAATTATAGAAGCGGGTAATTAAGAGTAGAACTAGGGTGCTCTTGAGTTCACCAAGCCCTTGGTGAACTCAAGTCCAAAACTCATCGGATCGGCTTCAAACGACGAATCCGACCGTTGAAACCCGTCTACCTTACGAGTGATGCGTCTACATGCAAAAATTTTAAATTTTGAAATTAATTTTGCATAGAGTCAAGTGGTCAAAATTAGAAGGTTAATAAATTAAATTTAATGCATTCATTTTTTGATGTTTTTTGACCACTTGATCTATGCAAAATTAATTTCAAAATTTAAATTTTTTGCATGTAGACGCATCACTCATAAGGTAGACGGGTTTCAACGGTCGGATTCGTCGTTTGAAGCCGATCCGATGAGAGTTTTGAACTTGAGTTCACCAAGGACTTGATGAACTCGAGAGCACCCTAGTTCTACTGGGTAATTAAAGCAGAAACATCCTAATAGATTTCTAACACTCTTTCCATATCTTACTAGTCGATTCATGGTTTTCACAATCGATCCTGCCTGAATATGCATGATATGCATTAATTACCACCTCTGGATTGATTGAGTCGAATTGAGTTATTATGCTGGGGTCATCTTTCATATTACAAGCTGCACACTTCATCATAAATTCTCAAATTGATGTTCCGGAAGCTCTTTGTCTGAATAGAAAATTTTAGAGGTACAATAATCTGCCACTATCTGCGAGAGTAAAAAATTACTATTGCTGAGGGTAAGTCGATAGAAATTGCTATTCGTGATGGTATCGCTTTACTAATGGAAATATCTGCGACAATACTGACACTAGTGTGCCCATTCACTATTTTTGTTAGGATAAATAGAAGTTTTGTAATAAAACAAATTTCATGAGATGTAAAAAATTTCGAATGTAACAAACACGAATGCAGTGCCCGGCAAGTTGGTGGAGAATATTAATTTAATTTTGTGTATATTCATATGGATTTGTCTTTTCAGTTTGTGTGTGGACGATTAGTTATAAATAGAGCTGTAAGGAGCTGTAAATGAGCGAGTTATTCTCAACTCGTGATCAACTCATCAAGATAATGAGCGAGATAAGATACTGATGATCTGCACTTAGCTGAGGTGGAGCTTGTAAATCTTATCTGGTTTTATAGGTTTTATTAAAAACTGATTTTTGCCATCATGTTAAGAATCTTTTAAATATATTCATATAATGATGTGGTCCAGTAGATTTTGAACTTCTTGTGTTATACCTTTCTGAGCTCTAACTAAGCCTCTCATCTTGGCTATATCTTAGATAGCTCCACTGATTAGCCCCTTATCATACTGCTTTTGTTTTATTACTGTACTGTTTATACAGGAAAGAGGCATCAATTTTCTTGACAACGTGGATATAGATGAGGAGTTGCGGTACTCAGCTGTAGCAAGAGACCGCTTAGCAGGATGGCAGTCACGAGAGTCACAGACGGACAGCTGGAGGAGGCCGACTGAGACCCAAAGTGACAGCTGGCGGTCCCACCAGGGGACACAGAATACAAGTGCAATTAGTGACTATGAGAATGAAAGTGTTGAAGCACTTGGTTCTGCGAATGTTGACACACCTCTTGATTTATCTACTTCTTCGTCTGTGGTAACTGGGAATGCTATTTTTATTATCTGTAATGTTATGGAGTTAATTGAGAAAAGAATATTAAAATATCATCTAATTTATTGTAGGATGTTGATTATACTGACTTTGGGACCATGCTTAATTACGTGATAATTTTTATTCAATTCATTAGTAATTTTGGAGGGGAGGAGGCAATTGATATTTTTATTAAAAGTATGTCATATAATACTTGATCAATGCCATAGTAGGAAAGATTTGATATTTTATTTCGGAGTTATTTGCAATTACTTACAAATCTTTGTAAAGTCAGGGATTTGTTTACTTGCTTTATTTATTTTAAAATTTCTTAATTTAAGAATATAAAACAAACGGACATCAAGCAAATTTTGGAATGATCAGAGTAATTAGGAGGAAAGGGGCTCGTTATATGCTCTCTTTTTTTTTCCTTGAAATTTAGTGTTAATAATCAAATTTGCACGAAGTCCTCCTGATTTGCAAATAAGCTTTGCTTGGTATCTTCTATTAATTGTTGTTAGTCATCTCCAGTTTATTCATGGCCGATCATGAGGCTTGGAGAGAACTCGCTATAATCTATGTTTCACTACAAATGTAAGAAACATATTTAGAAAATAAGTAAATTTTTAATACTTCAAAATAGAATGCCTTTTAAGAAAGTAAATGCCTCACTGACCTCAGCAGTTGAAAACAGGCTCATATAAAAAAATTCCTGATTTTGTTAGGTTCTCATGATTTCAAGAATTGAAGTGTTCAATGTGGTTTTACTTGTAATTTGGCGGGTATACATAATTACAGTAGATATAACTGTACCGGATATCTTAGCTGATGTAAGTGAATATGACAATGATACAAGTAACAATCTTGTAATGTTTTCTAGATAGCATAATTAGGTTTGGTTTGCATTTATTTTTTCGACAATTTCTCTTCGTAACAGTACAATTGATTTATTAAACCTATATTGTTTAGAGCTTGTCCTTTAAGCTTATATCTATTATGTGCCTCTAATAATGTGTTTTTCTATATTTGCACTGGATGCGAGATGCCAAACTAAGTTTGTACCTTAATAGTTAAAACACTACATAATTATGGCGCTACATTCTCTTTCGTTTTCAGTGTGGTGGGGCTATCAATCAATTATCAAAAGGTCGAAATAAAGAAGAAGAAAGCTCAGAGTTGCCAGCCCTTGCTGCAGAGGTGCTGACAAAGGAATATAAAAAGCAGGCCCCAGAAAAACTACCTCTTGTAGCTGAAATGCTAAAGAATCTGAAGTTGTCCTAGTTTTATGGTTTTCTTTTTTTTGATAGTTCCATTATTGTTGACAATTTTTGCAGTGTTGTACTTCAGTTTGAAAATAGTTGGATTTGGTGTAAGTTTGTGATTGGCTGTTTGTATTATTACTTGAGCCCTTTCTGGAGAGGTTTCTACGGTGACTTAGAACAACTACAGCCCTCTCCTTCCCTCCCTCAGTCCCTTTCTCATCTATAAACAGTAAACTGAAAATAGATTGTTATATTTCGTTGTTACTTTGTTCTTTGTTGTTTAATTCTTATGTTGGTGTTGTGCTTTGGTTTAAGAATAGTTTGAATTTGGTGTAAACTGTTTGTATTATTACTTGAGCCCTTTCTGGAGAGGTTTCTACGGTGACTTAGAACAACTACAGCCCTCTCCTTCCCTCAGTCCCTCGCTTTGTTACTATAGCTCCTGAATTTTTCCAGCTTAATCTTTTCTACTTTGAGTTTGTATTGATATTAATTTGTTCGTTTACTTGCTTGGTGGTTTCGTAATTACTAATTAATGAGCAAATAGCAGGTCAGATGGGATTTTTTTTTCGCCCAGTTGGAACTGTGATGTTTGGTTTGTCTTCCTTTTGTCTTAAATTAATGAAAGTGATCAAAACAAACTTTCAATCCTCACGGCAACGCGTGGGCACATGACTAGTCTCATGAAATAATTGTCCCTTATTATTCCAAGTCTTCTTGTTACAAACATGTCCAATCAACAAGTGTTTTAAATTTCTGGTGGTAGAAGAGCGCCTGGCAGTTCTAAAGAAGAACAACAGTTACGACTTAATCAAAAGTACACAGGATTTTAATTTATGACCAAAAAGATACAAATGAGAGGGAAGAAAAAAAACATAAAGATAAGCTATACAAAACAATTAACAACCAAGAAATTGCGCAAGAAGCTACGAACACAAAATGTTGTTGGGATAAACTCAGCAATATTGCACTGCTTTGTGCTAGTATGCAAAAGATTGAAGAGAGAATAATATTTTTCTGAATAGAAACAATATTTTATTTCCTTTCTCTCTTACTCAATTACATAAAGTTCTGCAGTGTTTAAAGCAATACAATGTTCTCAAAATAAACACCCACAACTTTCCTAAATTAAGCACCCACTACACAACATGCTAAAAATAGCTAACCACTATGCTAACTACTCCTAAAATAACTATGCTTAAAATAACCAATACCTAAAATAACCCATGCAGTTTTTATGCTGGTGAAAACCGATTTGTACATGCTCTAATCAATTTGAAATAATTTTCAACAAATGTTACATCTCAATCACTGTTTGCACTTTTGTAAGTTTATGTAAATCAAAGAAATAGAAAGCGATGTACCCTGACTACTTTTCTTAATTAAATAATATGACAATATACTTTTCATCTCAATCGTTTTCGGAACCAGAGAATTGTGATCAAATCACATGGCTGTGGAGCATACTCAGCTCCTAGTCCAAGTCCCGTCGACGTCAATTTTAATTTTAGTAATTGAAAAAATCAGTTTTAATACATGATTACAGCCTTAATAAAAAAATTCAGTGGGAAAACAATTACAATTGAAGAAAATGCAGTCCATATTAACTCCCTTCATGACAATATTTTGATTGTTAACATAATCTGCAATTATAACGAAATCATTTGTATATCTTTTAATTGCTGATTTTTTTCTATTTTTAAAGGTTGAATACTTCAACATGTATGAATGAATACTTAATATCTTAGGTATAAATACTTTGACGTATATGTATGAATACTTGACATCTTATGGATGAGTACTTCAACATATATGTATGAATACTTCAATGAAGTATGTTTTGCTTCTTTTAAATATTGTTTTTTTTTTGTAACATTTAAATTACATAATCTGCAAAATTTGATAGATTATTTTTGTTTCAGCAGTTAAACATGTGGCAATTATTTTTTATTTCCAAAAAATAAAATTGAACTAGAAAGCAAAAAAGCAATGTTCAATACTATTTGGTTGCTTTTGTAAAATTAATCGAGGTATGCACAGATGCTTGTAATACTCTTGATGCATTAACTATTTACACTTACACGACGAGGTATAAATACTTGCTCGATGAGGTATGAATACTTGTGATGAGGTATGAATACTTGTGCAACGGACAACTCGAAATATGTCATCATGGATCTCATTTGAAAAAGAAAATGTTGTACAAGACGTTTGTGGTTTTTGATTTGCAAAATTTCCATAGATCGTCAGAAATATTGGTTAGATTGAACGGAGAAAAAAAAATCATCTCTAAAAACGTGTAAAATATGGGTTAGTGACGTGTCCAGTTTTTTTTTAAATACTTGATATTTTAAAAACGTGTAAAATATGGGTTAGTGACGTGTCCAGTTTTTTTTTAAATACTTGATATTTTAGGTAAGAATACTTGATGTATTATATATAAATGCTTTATGTATTATATATGAATACTTACACGCGCCAGCTGGAAAATCTTTCAAATATTAGGCGGCCTCCAAATAGTAAATGGTTCCCCCAAGTAGTTAGTAGTTACGCAAGTTGTTATTGACTGGGGGAAGAAATGGGGGAAGGTTACGGGGATAGCTAGGTGCTCCCTTAAAATTTTAGCAATTCAAACAAATTTGAGGAGATGCAAAATTTTCCAAATGTAACCAACATGAATATTCCAGTGGATGAGAAGTTTGTGGAGAATATTAATTTTCTTGATGTAGAATATTCATATGGATTTGCATTTTCTTTATGTGTGTGAACGATTGGTTATAAGTGAATATCTCATCAAATAATTGTCCCTTACTATGTTGATTTTTCTCTGGTTGACTCCAAGTCTTCTTGTTACAAACATGTCCAATCAACAAGTGTTTTAAATTTCTGATGGTAGAAGCTACAGCGCCTAGCAACTTGTGCTAAAGAAGAACAACAGTTAATACTTAATCACATGTACACATGTAGTTGACGGTACAACTTCTCTTGGATCTAGTGTGTGAGATTTTAATTTATGACCAGAGAGATACACATCAGAGGGAAGAAAAAAAAAAAAAAAATAAGGTATACAAGACAATTAGCTACCTAGAAATTTCACAAGAAGCTACGAACAGAAAATGTTACATCGATCTCATTCACTGTTTGCAATTTTGTAAGTTTATATAAATCAATACAATAGAAAGCGATGTCACATGACTACTTTTCTTAATTAAATAATATACTTATCATCTCAATCGTTTTCGGAACCAGGGAAAGGTGCTCAAATCACACGGCTGTGGAGCCTACTCAGCTCCTAGTCCCGCCGACGTCAATTTTAATTTTAGTAATTGAAAAAAATCAGTTTTAATACATGATTACAACCTGAATAAAAAAATTCAGTAGGAAAACAATTACAATTGAAGAAAATGTAGTGCATATTAACTCCCTTCGTAACAACAAAAATTGAAATATTTAATCTCAAAATCTATTTTTTTTAATAATATATAGCTTTTGGAAGCTCTTTGGGAGTTCCAACAATATTTTGATTGTTAACATAATCTGCAATTATAACGAAATCATTTGTATATCTTTTCCTGAAAATACATGGATATATTGCATCATTTTTAAAATAAGAAAACCGATTAAATTCTTAACATAAAATGATATATTTTTTTGTTATTATTTTATCTAGACATGGACACATGGGGCAGTGAGTCTAGGAGTTGAAATTTGAGATGCTGAATAAATGGTAAAAATTATAGATAATTATAAAAATAAAAAATAAAAAAATTACTAGTTTCTATTTATAAAAATGTCTTAGTCACTTGTAATTATATTTTAGATCCGTTGACCTAACGTGTAATTGTTGAATCTATACAGCTTGCTACACAGAAAGACTAATAAGAGTGTGAAGCAGAGGATCTATATGTAGTCTTCTCTTGTTCCCATGCCCACTTCCCTATAAAAAACTCCTGAGTTCTCTAATTCGCCTCCTCGTCACAGAAAGAGCCGGAGAGAAGAAGACAAGCGGGCTTTCATCTTGGGTATAGCTCTCTATATTTTCTCTCTAATTAATTATCAGCATCTTTATTTTATTTTTACACTACTTTTTGTTTCTATTGTGGATCCTCCGATCGGTCATGTTTTCACAACAGGTTTAGTGTATATATGCTTACAAGATGTGTTTGTAAATAGTTGTGTTGGGAGATTTGTTAGCTTCATATGGCCTTTTCTTTTGTTTTCTTTGTGTTTCTGTCAACTTTTTCATCCATATATAGTAAATGGTTACTTCAATTAGATGTGCTACTCAGGCCGTTATATATTAGTAAGATTTAGTTTGCGGTAGATTTGTATAGATCATTTTAAGATTGAATATTGATCTGACTTCTAGTTTAAGTATTAGTCAGAGAGTCTTGTTTGTAACAATTTTTATATATCTAGGTTTAACGCTACGTTTCAATCTTTAGCTATCTTAAGGGCTTAAATATAAATAATATTTCAACTAAAATATTTAATAACACAATTTTGGCAAAATGGAAGATAGTATTAACATTTATAAGTTGTATTTTACGTACTAAAATGTGGCTAAAGTTTTAGAGTTTGGCTAATATCAAAACGTTTGTTCCGGAGCTGTGGTGCAACCAATTGGTTTTCCGATATTCAAAGTCTAAACGGTCGATCCATACTGTTAGATGTGCTTGGAGACCAAATTTTATATTTTTTGGAATTTTTTTACTATTTATATATATATATATATATATCTCATTGTCTGATTAATTATATATCTCATCTGTCATCTCATATTGACCTTTGTTATTTAAGTGGGAACTATCTACCAAGTTTTACCTAGGATGTCAATGGAACTTTTTTATCTGTTTACTTGTTCCATATTGTATTTCATGAAACAAGTATGATCGAGTAAGATATTTTTTTTTTTTACATTTAAGAAGTACGGATACGGGTAAGAAGCTTTTTTGTTAGCTTATTGGAAAAGGATATGAATAAGAGCTATTTAATTTACCTAGCTCCACAAGTTTTATTGAGAATCTGCTTCTATATTTTTTCAATATTTAATAATATTTAATCATGTTCTATATTATTTCAGAAGAGCTTGAGGTTGTTTAATTTGTGGATTAATCAGCCGGAAGGAGGTCAGAAATGAGTAATAATGATGTCATACAACCAGTAGATGAATTGAAAGAATGGGTAGTGAACATAGAAGCTCGACTAGACAACAGTACTGAAGAAATACCACCAACCAGACCACCAATTAAAAAAATACCATCAATATATGGTAATTGGAAATGTTTGGATGATCATTTTCAGAACGTCCCTTTCTTACCTAAAACCAACATGTGGCAATTTGTTGCATTTATGAAGCGGTGGTTTAATCTCAACGTACATTCATACCTTGAAGAATTACAAGAGAAGGAAGATGACCTATGGAGCTACTATGAGGGGGTCGATGAACAATTTCGTGCTGAAAATAGCAAACGATTCATAGAATACCTACTGGCCAATAGTTGCTTCTTAATATTTGCGTTGGTTATAGTAACAAATAATTGGGTACTATGTGAAATTTTTATTGGATCTGCCGAAAATGATGATACAAAAATGCAAGACTTCAATGAGTGTAAAAAATTAGAAAGGTTTATACAAGGTGAACGAGTGGGGATCCGGCATTACATGTTGACCATGGACTACCAGATACCGTGGTTTGTTGTCGAGGCTGTATATACCAAGCATTCCAACCTAAGCAGCAACCTTAATACCCCAATCCACAAACTTGGGTTCTCAGTCTCTTGGTTCATCGATCTAGGAGTGCCCAAGTCCAAACTGCATAATAATACCATTACCGTCCCCCAAGATGGCTTCCAACATCTACTACACATCTTCCATTGGTCTCGAACCCCCGAAAGGAAGTTTCATCAAATATCTTCAAGAGTTGCTGATATGAGAACCTTCGATATTCCTAGTGCAACAGACATGCAATTATGTGCAACTGTTTTCAACAGTCACGACGACAGTGGCTTTGACGTGACTTTCTATGAGAGGATATTATCTGGAGTGATCCAATTACCACCCAGGAACCATTTTATACACGAAAATGAAATTTATAAAAATCTTTTAGCATTTGAATGGGGGTATGGCATAGTTTGTGGGTTCTCCGTCACAGCCTATGTTGCATGCATTGTGCAATTGGCACAAACAGAAGAAGATGTTACACTATTGCAAGCCAAACGTATCATCTCAACTCTAAGGGACCAAAAGGATGTTTTGAGCTCTATACAAGGGTACAAAACTATACTACTTTCCAATGATATCCCTGTGTCTGATGACCTTGTCGAGTTGATGTTCCAAATGAGAGCCCATGAAAACAATAGATCCAGTATAGAAAAAAACTATGCAGAGTTCAAGAAACGCTACTGCTCCAATCCATGGATCACCATCTCTGTCATTGCCGGCATCTTATTGTTTATTCTTACTTTTCTTCAAACCTTATATGGTATGCTTAGCTACTACAATCAATGATTACGCTAAGTATACCCCAATATTTATATATCGTCTTGTATCCTTAATTTTCTTTTATTTCATTATATCATGTTTGCAGTTTAAATTGTGTGTGTACCGGTGGCATATCTTTATTCAATTCACTATGTTGTGCCATCATGTATGTCGTACCTTATTTTCAATGTAATTCATTTGTGATTTTTATGTACTTATGTGGGACCATATGTGATTTTTATCTTTTCTCTTGTCGTACAGTATTAATTCACCTAACTAAGTATTCAACTATTATTCAATTTACTCCCATGCCAATAATCAATAAATCTATCCTTTCATCAATCCATTATTTTAAGGTTGATTTTATTTTTTTAGGACCTCTCCTCAATAGGGGTGTCAACGGATACGGAAAGAGTCGGGTGGAAACATTTTCATACCCGTACCTGTTACAAATTTTCTTTACCAGTATCCTACCCTTAACCGCTACAAATTATCTTACCCGTACCCTATCCTTACCCATTATGATATAATAATTAGTTTTTTATTTATTAAATAAACCATTAAAAGACATTCATTTCACACATGTATGGTACTTTATTGAAATTTTTTTTTATCATGCTAAGCGCAAGTAAACTAATTAAAGTATTATTTTCAATGCTTATTAACATATATAATATATATAATTTTTTTTATATTACCCGATCGGATAACGGGTACGAAATAGTCTTTACCCGTACCCTTATCCGTAATGATTACGAAAAAAAAACTTTACCCGTATCCGTACCCGATTAGCTAACGAAATAAAAATCTTATCCGTACCCGTCTTTTCGAATACGGTACGGATCGGATAAACGGATAAAAGGGTGCCATTGACACGCTACTCCTCAATCAATAAAAAGAAAAAAAAAAAGTTATCAAAATCCCAAAAGAAATTCACCTAGCATTAATTGTACCAAAATCCCAAAAACTAGTGTTGCAATTCACTAATCCAAACAGTATCAGTATGCTAAACCTCTTAACTAGAATTGGAAATCCATTATGGGCCCATCTAATTGTAATTAATTTATAAATCAATTAAGGCCCAAGAATTCCTCACTGGGCCCAACCCACTTTTGCATGCCCTTGGCCTTCATGTACCGTCATCCGAGGTACAGAAAAGATTTGTGAGCACCCGATTTCTTGTTCATAAGGATCGGTGGCATGAAATGTGATGGTACGGGTGAAATTCCAGGGACTTTTATCGGCCCGTCGATCTCTGAGAATTCTTGTTTAATTATTTCATCTAAAATTGGGAGATGAAGTACCAAAGAAAGGAAAGCTGCATTTGAAGTGTGAAAGATGTAACAAGGGATGTTGAGTTCATTTCCGAGGTCTATATATAAGCGATGTAGCGAACGGGTCAAGAACCAATGCCGCCACACGGGATCCGGAGGTTGCGATTGCATCTTTCACATGTGGCAAATGGAGTACCACATAAATGGTGATGAATTCCTCCGGATCGTCAAATTGGGCCGGCGGTTTAACAATAGGAAGTTGTTGGAAATTAATAGGGAGGTTAAGGGAATCAACCGATCAGAGGTATGACTCGGTGATGTTCGACATCAAGTTGGCGGTGGGGGTTTGCATGAGGAAGAAAGTGATGGAAAGAGAGTTGCTGGAAGTGGAGTTGAATTCAAGAGCCTCTTTGCTGCCTCTACCACAGGAATTGTGTGGCCTGGTGGCCATATTGGCATGAAGAAGAGGCACCACCTATATATTATTGCTCATTGAAATTGATAGTATGCTTAGAAA
Source organism: Carex littledalei (assembly GCA_011114355.1). Lineage (NCBI taxonomy): Eukaryota > Viridiplantae > Streptophyta > Magnoliopsida > Poales > Cyperaceae > Carex > Carex littledalei. The sequence goes on along the minus strand of CM022098.1, from coordinate 7,613,179 downwards.
TCAGGGATCTTTCTCTTTTGAAGAAAAATGGAGGATAAGGAGCTCAAAATGAGTACTGAAGTTGTAAGTCAAATGAATGGTGGGGTCGTTGCTCCGGATTATATGGCATTTAAATTTAACGTGTTGCAATCGGAGAAATCACGTGGCCAAAGAGTAACGGGCATTTTTTTTAATAAGTGGTTCAAAAATTATATTTGGATAAGATAAGGATTTAAATTTCTTCATTTTTTCTGTGTTTTGATCGTGTTTTCACTTTTAATTTTTTAATAATAAAATTTATATTTCAAAATAAATATTTTTCTACACGTACATTAAAAATTATCACTTTTTAATTTACTTTTATATGGCTCAATAAGTTGAAAATTCAACGTTCTTGAATTATCCACAGTAGTATTTTTACAAACTCTTGATAAAAATAAAAACTAAAATAAAATATCAAAATATTTTATGTGCGCGTAAAATATCATATTTAACGATTTTATTTTATCGTTTTAGTTTTAAATTTTAAATTATTAAATTTTTAAAATGAAAGCATAATAAAAGTAAGTATTTTGAACCTTTTTCATTTTATATTATGGAAAAATATGATCCAGTATGGGTGGTATTCCTTCGTTTAATTGGGCTCTTACTAGTCCAAATTTGGGCTGATATGATAGAGCCCAACTTACATTAAGACCCATTAAGAACTTCCTCCACTCGAAAATGATGATAAGAACTTCCTCCAACAAATAAAATTTGTGTTAATAAAAAAATGCTCTTGCAATTAAGTTGCAAGGTTCAAGTCAGATTTACATCCTTTTTTAATGTTTGAAAATATGTTTGCAAAACATAAAATAAATGCAAGTCTCACTACTACAAAAAGGTCAATCACAAACAAAAAATCACACACGAGTCGAGGAGTTTTCATACAATCAGTGCATAAAGTAAGATGGCGGTAGCACGAAAATGAGCTCACACATACTCACACGGATGTTTACAAGAAAATCCGTATGTGTACATGAACATAATTTACGATTAGTGCACATCTTACACGGTTAATTTTACATTCATACAGAGTTCTCTTGTTAGAAACTGTGTACAATTCAATGACATCTTTGACATGCGGCAAATGGAGTTGCACATAAATGGTGATGAATTCCTACGGATCGTGAAATTTTATAGATCAGTAAGCCTCACTGATATATGATAAGATAAAGAAGATATATATAAACACATTGTCTATTCATGGTGTCCGTGCTACCGTCCGAGATTTTATTAAGAAAAATTCAAACATGGTGACGTTTCCGATCGAGAAGTATATATATGATAATCCACGGTCATGTGTGGGCCCAGGTTGCTGTTAATATATATAATTTATTAAGAAAACTACAATATATATATATATATGCAACTCCTTCAAATTGTATTCTACCTAACTTCTTGTTGTTTTTCAAGAGGAATACTATAATTCGACGTATAAAAAATTATCAATAAAAAGTCAACACTAATCCGTTTGATATTAGCAGTTGATAATATTTATATAAAGAACTACGGATCATGACTCATGGGTTGGCATATATATACTGGCTGTTGTTGATATTTATAAAGAAAACCATATATAAAATTCCTTCTCTCTCTAAGACTCTAACAAAGGATGACCAGACAAGATTGCTTTATCATACTCATATCTTTCAAAATAGTTTTTATGTCGTTCAAAACAATAGTTCTTGAGTGGAGAACACAAAAGTTCAAAATCAGATTGAGAAATCTCTTATCAATATATATAATTAAAATGTTAAACCATTTTTTATATCAAAAAAAACTTGTCAATAAAAATATGTGCAAACTAAATAAATGTTTTAAATACTATGTGTCTGTATTTAGGTTTGACAATTTAATTTTGAAGCGAAAATAGAGGTTATATTGAACGGCAAATGAAATATATTAAAAACAAAATTGAGAGCTTTCCTGCCCCCGACGTGTAACGCATACTACATAATTTTTAGCAACTCTTCAAACAGACAGACGATTTAAATATTTTTTACGTTTGTTTAAGAAAATGATTTATGAATTATTTACTCCACAAACTAGATGGAATTGCACCTTTTTAAAAGTTATAAATTATATGACAAATGTGTCTATAGGATGTTTGTACAATTTACGGTTTGAAATAGGTCTATAGGTTGCAAAATCTAGGATTTTAGGTTGAGGATTTAGGGTTTAGGTAGCAATTTACGGGTAATACGCCTGCTCACTGCCCAAGCAATTGATTGGGTCATCATGGGTAGCAAACGCTAGGCTGAGATATGTTGCGACATCATGGAGGACCCTCACTGCCCAAGCATCTCCATATACATCGAGCCATGCTCGATAGGGCAGGCCTTCCAATCGATATGGACAACAATATTCCAGGCACCCATGCATGCACATCATCACACTGAGGAGTCATTTGACTGGAACAACTTTACGAGTGAAGATATATATTTCATCGATGCATGTCTCAGTTTCTTGTTGGCAATCTCAGGTTGAACACAACAAAGGCGGGACCATATACTGCGGCTCCCCGACGTTGAGAGGCTGGAAGATGTGAGACCAGAGCACCCGTGTGATACAGTTCCGCAGCTATCCAGCCGACGAGGCATTGTTGATTTTTTTATTTTTTATCTATGGACAGTATTTTGCAATCACAATGATAGAATGAAATAAAAGCATATATATAACAACATTAAATAACATTGCTATTAGTATATATAATAACATATTCGTATAAAACTATAGAAACGACAAATGTATATAACAGTGCTATTCTCTGTTAAATATAATTATTATAGGAACATTAATATATATAACAACAATATTAAGAAAAAACATTATAATTACTTATAATTAATATAATATGAAAAAAACATAAAAATAATAACGCTGATATATTATATATAACAACAACAATTTTAATTTTACATTTATTTTTATGATTTCATCAAAAACAATACAAAGGTTTATACAAAATTGATGTAGCAGTCATTGAGACAGAACCATTGAGCAGGAACTGTATCAATTAATAGTTCCGTCTAATATATGGGATAAAAAATAATAAATGCTAGTCCACCCTTCTTCGTCTTTTTCTAAGAAAAAAAGAATAAAAGTTTTTTGCGCTCTAACAAAGAATGCCAAAACAAGATTGCTTTTCTAATTATATTCATATCTTTCAGAAAGTCAATAAAAGATTGGAGACTATCTCTGAGTTCAATAAAAGATTGGTTCACGAGTAATTCTAGTACTATTCATTCTTAGCAACTCCTCAAACAGAATATATAGACGATTTAATAGTTTTTATGATGTAACAACTAGAAGGATTGCGCTAAGCCACTATAAACAATGATTGCGCTAAGCTAAGAATACACCTATATTTATATATCATCTTATAATCTTTTTCTTTATTTCATAATATCATGCATGTAATTTAAGTTGTGCGTGTACCGGTGGTTTATCTTTATGCAATTCACTATGTTGCATGTGCTATCATGTATGTTGTACCTTATTTTCAATGTAATTTAATTAATTGTCATTTTTATGTACCTATGTGGGGCCATGTGTTATTTTTACCTTTTCTCTTGTCGTACAATATTAATTCTTCTAACAAACAGGTATTCAACTATTAATTATAATTAAGAGCCAACCTTTGGTCTAGTGCAAAAGGTAATTTTTCTGTGTAGTACCTTCCAAGTTTGATATCGATCCGACTAGAGGATTCCCTGTGAATATTAAAAAAAAGTGTTGAATGACTTGACCCCAACTCAACTATCATTAAAATAATAATTAATTATGTATGTATATTTCTTTATTAATTTTGAACTTCTCCTATGAGGAGGTATATATATTTCCTCCTGAGTGCTTCTCCGAAATTTATAATATCAGCAATCCAAAATCTATTTAAGATGCAGATTCTGATTGTCAACAAATTAAGACTTAGCGTAGCACTAATCCAAATATAAATTAATTCAGCTAGCATTGTACCAAATTAAAACACAAAACCCACTGCTGAAATTCTAATGTACGTATAAACCGACAGTATGCTAATTGCTAAACCCCTAACTGGGTTGGAAAACCACGGATCACAATTTGTGCAATTTATCCATGTCAGCGTCATGGTAATACCCCATATATATATATATAGAGGTTGGCAAAAATCAAAGTGGTAGTTCCTGTGTCTTGGTGCTACCAATTTGTTGTTGCAGTTTCAAAGTTCAAATAGTCGATCTGAAGTGCTCAACGTGTTCTCCATATTAAAATGTGCTTAGGGACCAAAGTTTTCATATTAAAATGTACCACACGGTGGAACCCACTATTTTACGACTTCAGATTAACTCAAAAAGGTGCCTATTCGGAATAGCGCAGGGGGCCAGTATTATTTGTGCTTTGAGATTAGTGCAAAATTAAAAGAATGGTCTAGATCATCTCACTCTACAGAAAAATGCCTCTGTAGTAACAGAGAGGATACGAATTCATATATATGGACATGTGTTTGATAAGCGTTTATGTAATTTTCCTTATTTATTTTGACTATCTGTTCTCATTAATTTAAAAAGTTTTGATGGCCTTTATGTTTAATTAGACTAATTTAAAATGTCTCGTATGCTGCATTACCGTTTCTATTTGAAAATAGCAACAATCCTAACAAATAGAATCAAAGTTTTCGTTAAAAAATCACTGAATCCTAAATGCTATCAAGTAGAATCCAAGTTTTTCGTTTATATTTGGGGCATTGGCTTTGGAACATTTAAGAGCCTAGAATTTGTTACTGGGCCCAATCTATTTTTGCATGCCATGAATGCACCGGCTCCCTTTCTAAAACTTTTGATCAGGGGTAAATTTGACAATTCACACATAAGAAAATAAGAAAATGGAAATGGGGAAAAGAATTGAAGCAGCATGGTCGGCTTTTGTTATGTACAAATCAGCTGAAGATTCGCCTTTCGATTTCTTGAATTTGGATTGCGGATTTCGTGTTTTGGTTTTTGATCTGGTGCCCGGTTTGGTGGTGGTTTGGATTTGAATGGGAATTTGGGTTGGAATCAGAGATTGAGATATAGATATAGATTTTTGTGTCTCCATTTGAGAAGTGTTTTGTCGAAATTTGGAGGTGAGAAAGAAGAGACGAGAAAGGGAGAGAGTTTAGATCCTCTATAGTCAGTCCTGTGTGTTTATATGTAGAGCGAGTCCAGAGATGGAATGGAACCTACAGATTTTCTTGGCGACCTCAACTTATCAAGTACCTGCCACACAAAGTATTGCACTCTGTTGAGGTACAGAGAATTGGAAGTATGAGAAAGGAGCAGGGTAAGTAAGGTGGATTGGAGTGAATTCATATCACCTAAAGTAACTCAAATTTTTAGTTTAGATCTGGACTATTAGATCTGTTTTGGCACGAATATTGAAGACGCTCTGTGGCATTCAATTCGGCTGGTATTCTGATTGGACGGTGCAGATCTAAACTCAATATTTGAGCTACTACAGCGGAATGAGACTCGATTGGAGTAGGATCTGGTGAAGGTTAGCACTGGGGAGTTGCTATTTTTTGGGTTTAGATTTTCAAAAGCCCAAAAGTTTGTCCATATGTCCAAGAGTTTGGCCCATGATATATCGTCGCTAATGCTCTGGAATTTTTTTAATCGTAATTCAAAATAAAAATAATAACAAAGAGGGTGATTATTACATTGAAAGTTACAAAAATCATCAGTACCAAAGGTATTCGGTACACAACAAGGTTACCAAATCCTACTTTCGGTACACCCTCTTTTCACAAGCTGCACATAAGACCACACCCAATTTTCTAAGAAATGGGGTGTACTGTACCATAGAAGTACCAAATCTATGTTTCGGTACGACTTGAGAGTAGGTCCGATGGGCATCGGACCTACCTCGGTTCGACGGGTTTAATCACCATTGATTTTCTTTTAGATTCGTGCGAAATGTTTTAAACCCCGTGCGTGTATGTTTCAAGTTTCGTGCGCACAAATTACTCCGTTATCCTACGGTAGATCTGCCCATCGGAACCAAACTAGGTCCGATGGGCATCGGACCTACACCCATCCCTTTCGGTACACGTGGGTGTATCGAATCTATGGTTCGATACACCTACATTTGATGAAAAAAAATATATATGTACGGAATCAAGGATTCGGTATCTACTACAGAGAGGTAAAAAGAGTTGTACTGAATCAAGGGTTAAGTACACCTTGGGGTGTACCGAATCTCCCATTCGGTACTCATGATTTTTTGTAAAGAACCACCCAAGGAACATCTTTTGTCATATTTTTTATTTTAATTACGTTTTACAAAAAAAAAATCTTGTGCTCCTGTGTCTTTTTTACATTTAGGTGCGCAATTAATGAAATATTTGGACTGACAGATTTCTTGGCAATGGATGATAAAATGAATGGGATGTGGATTAATTGCTTCCAATAACGCCTACATTTCATGGCTCAATGAAACAAGAGGGGGGTTCAAATGCCTTCATTTTTTGTGCCTCCATCATGCCTCCATTTTTAAAACTTTAATAACTCAAATTTAAAACTTAAAAGTTAAAATAAAACCGTTAGATGTGATCTATGTTATTTTTTCTATGTGCTCACAAAAAATTATTACATTTCAATTTTGATTTTATGTGAATCAATAAGTTGAAAAATCAACGTCTAGAAATTATCCACATTAGTACGTTTTTTACAAGTTCTTGATGACAACCAAACAAAATTGAAATGTCATAATTTTTTATACGTGCATAGATAAAATGATGTAGATCATATCTAACGATGTTATTTTGACTTCCAAATTTTAAATTTTGAGTTATTAAAGTTTCTAAAAATGAAGGCATGGTGGAGGCACAAAAAATGAAGGCATTTGGACCCTCCTTATAAAACAAATTTGGAGCGTCGCTAATTAGTACATGGATATTTGCTGGGCTTAATCTTAAAAAAATATTGTACAATTTTAGAGCAACCAACCCAAACGCAGAGATGGGCTTTTCTATATAGGCCCAACAAGGGCTTTAATTGACAAAGTCATATCTCACCGGTTACCATTTATTAATTAGGGCCGGATCGTATCTAATAACATTTCCATATATGAATCCGTTAAAATTTAATAAATAATTCCTATAAAACAGTAAATATATAGAATTGTGAAGTCTTGTCGGTTATATATTATTCAAGCTAGCATTCCACAATTTCATCAAAATTGAGATGCATTTGTCAAGATGAATTCAACTGAAGCCCAATGTATAGCTTATAAAGTCGTACAAAATAGGAGCATTAATTTTAAAATTAACGGTACATGCACGTGGGAATAAAGATCGTCTTCCTTTTGCATAGAATATGTTTCTTTAAAGTGAGAAAAAAGGCAGAGAGAGAGAGAGAGAATCCAGCTGTCCTATATATCCACAAGCAATACCAATTTAACTTGCTTTGACCTTAGAATATAATAATGCCTTTGCTTGTGAAGTAGGTTAGAGACATGCAGTTAATATTATTCCAAATTTAACGAATATTAATTTCTGTAAATGGCCCAATAAAACATATCTAGTCGCTGCTGTTACAGTCTTTTTTACATTCAGGTCTGCAATTAATGGAATAATCTGATGTGGATTAATTGGTCAATGTATATGTTATAAACTCCTACAAATAGCAAGGAGCATTAATTAATTTTCAAATTAACGGCACACACCCGTACATGCGAGAATAAAGAGACTTGGTTCTTTTATTGTATTCCATTGGAATGGAATATATAGGTTTCTTTAATTAATTAAGATGCATAGTCTAATTGAAGCGAGAAAACGGCAGAGAGAATCCAAATGTCATATATATGTTCAAGCAATACCAATTTCACATACTTTTACTTTAGAATATAATAATGCCTTTGCTTGTGAAGTAGGTCAGGGACATGAAGGTAATATTATTCCCAATTTATGTTATATATAAGAGTGACTACCTTACCTGGGTGTATCCTTGTAGCCTAATATAATATATATATCTCCACTTGTAATATATAACATCAATTGTTTAAGAAGAGCTTGAGCTTGTTTGTTTATTTGTGAATTGATTAATCAATAGGGAAGAGGAAAGGAGTGTTAATTTGTTTGTGGATCCAGATCATAGTAGATTCTCCGATCGGTAAGTTTTACCCATGTTAATTTGATTATTTGTGGATTGATTAATCGGGAAGTGGAAATGAGTGTTTGTTTGTTAATCCAGATCATAATAGTTTCTCCCTGTTTGTAAAAAACGGCCATTTAGTCTGACTAATCGGCCGATTAGTCGTGGGCAGTGACCAAACCGTTACGAATAGTCCGTTTCCGTTTATACGGTTAATTAGTTGGTCATTTTTATTATTATTTTTTTCTGCATTTATCCTTTATAAGTATTATATTTTGTCTTGTCTTATCTGAGTTTTTCTAAACTACAATTTCATATATAATTGTCCAATATATACAGCTCGCTACACAGAGAGACTTCGAATGCGTAGCAGAGGATCTGCGTAGTCTTCTCTTGTCCACTTGACCATTTGCCTATATAAACCTCCTTGGTTTTCTAATTCGCCTGGAGAAAGAGCCATAGAGACGAAGACACGCGTCCTCTCCTCTTTGGTACTTATCTCAATATTTTCTCTCTAATAATTCTCAGTATCTTATTTTTTTAATACTAATTTTTATTTGTTCGATCGGTAAGTTTTCACAACAGGTTTAGGTTATGTGTGTATATATATATATAGTACGGCTAATGCGCTTCTCTAGTTTATTAACAATATGCTTCCAGTCTCCAAAATCTATCGAATGGGCTTCAAATGACAAATCCAAACCGTTCAACCCAATTTCCTTACCAAGAGCTTCGTTTCCATATCAAATTTTAATTTTACTATCAAGTCAAGTGGTCAAAAAAATGAGCAAAATAGTGCATTAAAATGCGCACAAAATCTTTCATATTTTGACCGCTTGACTTGATGGTAAATAAATTTGAAAATTAAAATTTTTTATATGGAAACGAAGCTCTCGTTAAGAACATTGGTTTGAACGGTTTGGATTTGTCATTTGAAGCCGATTCGATAGATTTTGAAGACCGCAAGCATATTGTTGATATACTACAGGAAGCGCGTTAGACGTACTATATATATATATATATATATATATATATATATATGCTGACTAGATGTTATGAATATATAGTTGTGTCGGGAGATTTGTTAGTTTCATATCCCAGAGAATGTGTCTTTTGTTTTGGTTGCTCTATCTATTAGTAAGATTTTGTGTAGATCATTTTAAGACTGAATAGTGAACTGTGTAGATCATTTTAGGCAGATGGCCTTGTTTGTAACAATTTTTATATATCTAGATCTTAACGCTAAGTACGTTTCAATCTTTAACTATATCAAGGGCTTACATCTTGTATTTAGTCAAATGGCAATTGATAATAGTTAGAATAAAATATTTAATAGCACAATTTGAGCAAAATGGAAAATATTATTAACATTTGTAAGTTGTATTTTACAGACTAAAATGTGGTTGAAGTTTTTAAGTTAGTCTAAATGGAAATTGACAAAATATTTCTCTTTTTTAATTTATTGCTGACGTGGCATAATAGAAACTCTAAAATTAATTTTGGGATGTAAAAGTTTAGAAATTTTAGAGGCTTTAGTTTCTAAAAAGTGGTTAACAGTTATTTAGAAACTCATTTGAGTTGCTGGCATGGAGATGCTCTTAGAAAAAGAAAAAAAACCAAAAAGAGTATCTATCCATAATGAAAATCAAATAATTTATAAATAATGAGTGAGGCCATGGTACTTAGCCATGTGCATATTGGTCTGTGCTATATATGGATGAATATCTTTACTTTCAAAGTCGAAACAATTGATTCGAATACTCAACCTGATCTCCACATGAAAATGTACTTATAGACCAATTTTTTCTATTTTTTTAATTATTTCTTTTAGATAGGTAGAAAAACACTATTCTCAAACAGTCATGAATCTTTATGTCATTAATGCCTTTGCTTGTGAAATGGGTTAGAGATGCATTTAATATTATTCCCAATATATCTTATATATAAGAGTGACTATCTAATTACCTGGGTGTTCCCTCGTTGCCTAATAAAATAAATTAAAATAAATTACGAAGACAGTCGTTCTCTCCTCTTTTGGTACTTCTCTTTACATAGTTTTTTCTCTAATTCTCAGCATCTTTTATTTTATACTAATTTTTATTTCTTCAAATCGTAATTGGGTGACCCAGATCTTAATTAGTGAATCGATCATCCATCCGATCGGTAAGTTTACACAACTAGATTGATATGTTTATGAATTTTTGTGTTGGGAGATTTGTTAGTTTCATATCCCAGTAAATGGTTATTTTAGACCTGTTTCTTAGGCCGTTCATATTGTGTAGATCATATTAAGATTGAATGATGATTTGACTTTTAGTTTAATTTCAATCTTTAATTAGACCTGTTTCCTTAAAGCTTCGTCTAGTGCTGTTAGCAAATGGCATTAATATTTAGATTAAATATTTAATAACACAATATTGTCAAAATGCAAAATAGTATATATGTTGTATTTTACTTACTAAAATTAATGTGGCTGAAGTTTTAAGCAAGTCTGAAAAAAGAGAAGTATCTTATTGTCTGATGAATTATATATGAGAGGTGATCCACTTACAACATTTGTAAGTTACAACATCTTACAACAATTCGATTTTGTGACTTTAAAAGTCTAAACAGTCGATCCAAACCGTTCAACATGATATCTATATTAAATGTACTTGGAGATAAAATTTTACATTTTTTTGAATTTTTTTACTATTTATTAAGTATTTTACGAAACTTTTGTTTTTCAATGGTCCAGAATTGTCTAATAACAGCAGTTTTGTAAAATACTTAATAAATAGTAAAAAATTCAAAAAAAATGTAAAATTTTATCTCCAAGCACATTTTAATATCGATATCATGTTGAATGGTTTGGATCGACTGTTTGGACTTTCAAAATCGCAAAACTAAATTGTTGTAAGATGCTGTAACTTACAAACGTTGTAAGTGGATCCCTCTTCATTATATATATATAGAGGAGGGCTTCTTTTGTTTCTCCAGAGGTAAGTCCGTACGTAGTTCCATTTAATTTTTCTTATTTTGCCTTATTTATTTAATTAGAAAATTGTGCTATAATATTGCATCGCAAAACTTTCATCCGCTAAGTTCGCATCTTGATTTTTGAAATATCATATATACGATCAGATATTACTTAGGGTTACCTTTACTAGAATTAAGTCTTAAGATCCGGACAAAAAGAATTAAGCAGCTAAAGAAGTTAAGGAGACTCCTTTAGTCTTAAGGAAGCCTTGCCGAATAGCACCCATATTCTTTTACCTTTTCTTATTATACTATTATAGTGAAAACGAATTATTGTTATTGAATGGTTAATTATTAATAGAACATGATCTACCTATATATCCCAATTCTTAAAAGATTGTAAAATATTTTAAATTTGACAAAGTATAATTTTCATACAAAACTTAAATACAATAGTTTTAGCAAGCTTACTTATCTAAATTATTATCAAATATCATATTGCAAGTGGCATTTTAAATAAGCCCAAATGGCCCAATCGAGTCAATGTTCAACTTGGCCCAGCCTGCCTTAGGTGGAAACCACTAGGAGATTTATTTACTATTGTGTATGAGAAACTAATACAACATCATTCTTATACTTAATCATTCAAAAAGTAAAAAATATTTGAAGTTTTCTATCATAGTAATGAGAAACTAATACAACATAATTTTTTCCTTCCTTAGACTTTCTAAAGAGTTCAATCTTCTATAAGATTATAAAAATTGCCAAAACCAAATTAAGTGCCAGTGTTTATCTAAACTTTCTCGAACATCAAAATAAAATGTTGGAATATGTTTCAAACATATAATAACATGCCTGTGATACGCGTATTTTTAATTTTATTACTATTCATGTTTAGCAACTATTCAAACTGATACGATTTAAAAAGTTTTTATGTTTTTACGTTTTCTAAAAATTTGTTAAAAAAAATATTTTTAAGTTAATTTTAATGCATTCATGTTTCAACATTTTTTAACCGCTTGAAAAATAGTGGTGGATAAAGAGGCAACCCTGATTTTTTTTATATTAGCAGTTGATATTACGCTGTCACACATGGTGTCCTTTCCGAGAACTATGGATTAATCATGGCTGGTTGATCACAGGCTGTTAGTGAAATCTTTATAAAAAAAAAAAAATCATAATTTACACCACTCACCACTCGCTTCTTGTCTTTTCTGTTTAAGAAGCCGAATGAAATAAAACTATGATATATATATTCTTAATTTCACGGCGAAACTAAGACACATTTTAGTAAGTATATATTGATGAATAGTTGTCTTGGGATATGTTTGTGAATAGTTGTCTTGGGATTCATATCTTAGTGGATCCTCTCATTGGTAAGTGTATATTGATGACTAGATATGTTTGTGAATATTTGTGTTGGGAGATTTGTTAGTTTCATATCCCAGAGATTGTGTGCCTTTTTTTTTTCTTTGTTTTTGTCAACGTTTCCATCTCACATATAGTAAATGGTTACTTTAGATCTGTTACTCAGGCCGTTATCTATTAGTAAGATTTAGTTTGTGTAGATCATTTTAAGACTGAATAATGATCTGATTTCTAGTTTTAAATATTTGGCAGAGTGCCTCGTTTGTATCAATTTTTATATATCTAGGCTTAATGCTACGCTTCAATCTTTAACTATATATCTCGAGGGCTTACATCTTATATCAAGGCTTAACTTTTGATTAACCTGGATGGGGTTTTGCCATGCTTCTTCGATTAGCTTAACTGTGTTCAATATTTAATCACGTTCCGCATTATTTTCAGAGCAGCTTGTTAGTGGATATATCTCTGGAAGAGTGTCAGAAATGAGTACTAATGCCCGGCAATTGGAAGAGTTGGTTATGCGCATAGAACATCAAATATCGGAGAAAAGGCCGTCCTCCAATATTCCCACTAAATCAACCGACAGTGAAGAAAGGCCATCAATAGTTTGTGATTATCCCCATTTGGTTTATACTAAGGACTATTATAATATTAATTGGTCAACAGAAGAAACCAGTGGTTGGCAATTTGTTGCATTTATGAAGCATTGGTTTAGTCTCGACGTACATTCATACCTTAAATACATACAAGAGAAGGAACATCTAGCCCGGGGCTACTATCGCTGCAATGCATTTTATAGCAATAGTAATCCTGTTGACCGTAATTCTTTCCTAGAATACTTACTGATCAATAGCTGCGTCATAATATTTGTGATTCTTTCATTCCAAAATGTTGGGAACGGAATTGAAATTTTGACTGGAACAAAAGAGAAATGTAGTGATCCAAACAAGCAAAGGTACATAGAGTTTTCTATTTTATACCAATATATAATGAATGACCCGATGAAGATAAAACTTCAGATGTTGACCATGGACTACCAGATGCCGTGGTTTGTTGTCGAGGCTGTATATACAAAGCATTCCAACTTGAGCAAGCTTGTTGGTACCCCAATCGACAAACTTGCTCTCTCATGCTTTGACGACCTCCATCCGAGAGTGCACAAGTCCAAAGTGCATGGTGGTACCGGTACCCTCCCCCCTGGTGGCTTCAAACATCTACTACACATGTTCCATTGGAGCCGAACCCCCGAAGAGAAGTTTCTGGTAGAAACGATATCATTACAATCCATAAAGAAGATGGGCGACTACTATATACC